>MJUT01063615.1:233021-309132 GCA_002080005.1 Gigantidas platifrons
TTTTTTTTTTTTTTAACAACTGTGAAACAAATTTTGTCATTACGATCACATGATTAAATGAAATAAACATGGTTAGAGTGAATTTTCTGTTGTAAAACACACAAACCATGTAAACTAAGGCAAACTATCATGTTGAAAAAATAGAGATAGAACAAGCTTAACTTAAAAGAAGAAAACAAAATTATTTAAAATATTTAATTTCTACAACATACAATATCATGCCAATGAAAATTTACAAATAACAGAACTACTTAATGTGTCCAATTACCAGGGTAGAAAGTGTTCTCTGATAGAGAGAAAAAAAGAAAAGAAAAAAAAAGGAAACCCCTATATAATGCCTAATTCCCTCATTTTCCACCTGTTTGGACCAATTTGAAACATTTTATTTCAAAATATTTTGTTAAAAAAAGAGGAAATCAGCTGATCAGAGGAAAACTCTCATCTCTGAATTACTGACAGTAATGGTAATATAAAACATTAACTAATTGAAAAAGTTGTAAAACTTGTGTTCAATCCTATTGTATATATTTGACAATAAAATATGTTTAAATCAACTAATTGAATGTGTGTAGTTTTTGTACATGTTAAAGCATTACACAAACATGAGTGACAACAATCATTAGCAATATTGTTATGCAGATATTTAGCCAACAAAAAAGAACATTTGCATACTCTTGCATAGAATTATATGTGTGTGTATCCACAAATACATGATTGAAAATGAATTTGATATAATTTCTGAACTATAATTCAGAATAATAAAGGAAATCTATGTGATCGTTCAATAAACAAAAAATAGTGTACTACACATGATTATTTTAACTAGAGGCTCAGTGGGCTGAGCCTGTGTCGCTCACCTTTCATTCTGCTTTGAGGAAACTTAATACAGAATCTTCCATACATACCAAGTTTCGGTTCATATGGCTAAGCAGTTTCAAAAGATTTTTTTAGAAATCGACCAATCAGAAACAAGAATTGCATGTGGTGGCCATGTTTGCAAACCGATCGGGACGAAATGAGCAATCTTCATAGAGGACTTTCCATAGATGCTTCCTACCAAGTTTCGGTGGTAGCCATGTTTGCTAACCGATCGGCACGAAATGAGAAATCTTCATAGAGGACATTCCATAGATGATTCCTACCAAGTTTCGGTGGTAGCCATGTTTGTTAACCGATCCGGACGAAATGAGCAATCGTTATAGAGGGCCTTCCATAGATGCTTAATACCAAGTTTCGGTTCATTTGGCAATGCGGTTTCAGAGGAGAAGTTTTTAGAAATCAACCAATTAGAAACAAGAATTGCCTGTGGTAGCCATGTTTGTTAACAGATCGTGACACAATGAGCAAACTTTATAGAGGACATTCCATAGATGCTTCCCACCAAGTTTCGGTTCATTTAGCCATGCGGTTTCAGAGGAGAAGATTTTTTAAAATCGACCAATCAGAAATGAGAATTGCCTGTAACAGCCACGTTTGTTAATGGATTGGGACAAATTGAGCAATCTTTAGAGGACCTTCCATAGATGCTTCCTACCAAGTTTCAGTTCATTTGGCTAAGGGGTTTCAGAGGAGAAGATAAAATGTGAAAAGTTAACGGACGACGGATGCCAAGTGATGGCAAAAGCTCACATTGCCTTTGGGAAGGTGAGCTAAAAATAGTGTACTACATACAATTATTTTCACTGTGTAACACCATTTTATTACCTCTTTCATTTTTCCAATCCCTGTTGTCACTGTGACGTTGAGGTGAATGAGCTCTATCATTTCTACGATCGTCCCTTCCTCTATTAGACCTATTATTTGACCTTTCTCTACTTCTGGATCGTCCCTGGTTTCTATGGAAATCCCCTTCCCTGCCATCATCATGTAAGGTAGTGGTTCTTTCGCTTCTATCACGATTTCCACGGTCAAAATTTCCTTGGTCTCCAGCACCTCTATCATTAAATCTGAAAATTTAAACAAGTTAGAACAGGTACCTAATAAATAAATATATGAGTGAGTGAGTGATTATTGCCAAATGAGCAATTTAAAAAAAAAGTAAAATCAAGGCATTCAGGCAAGAACAAGTTACCGTATTTTACGGACGATAGGTCGATATTTTTTTTCCTCAACACGCTGGCTTCGACCTATCGTCCACATCGACCTATACAAGGATGAAGTTGAAAAATCTGGAATCCCTAAAAAAAAATCTCGATAAAAATGACGATTTTGTTGACAGTATACCTTTATTTTGCTGTAGGTTTTTTTCCTGAATAAGAAGACTGAAATTATCGATGTTCTTGGTGTTATTTTTTTTTTAATTAAAACAATAAAAATATACTAACACTAACAGGGGATGCAATTCCTGGAATAAAATGTTCAACATCCGAAAAAAAAATCAATATTCAATGATCGAAAAATGAAGTGTTAACGAAAATCAGTTCAATATTGTATTGTATAATAACAAATTATATACTATAAAAAATGTATGTTGTTGAAAAAGAAATCACATGGTGGATCGTTTATAAAATTATTATCACAAAATATCTAAATATAGCTATAGGCCTATAGCTTTCCATCAAACACGGGGGGTACCGAACACGAGCATGCGCACGAGGTTGTAGTAAAACATGGCGATTGCAATATTATATCTCACAATACACGTGGTGAACAAGCTTTTTATACTAAATGTACTGGAAAATAATTATCGATTTCGTTAAACTATAATGTTCTACACTTGAATTGGTCAATTAGGAACAAATAAAATAATCACCATGAGATAAATCAACAGAGGTGAACCTCTGTCGGCACTTGTCCTGATCAGCTGATTGAAAATTTACTGGACCGAGACAATCACATAAATTGTGTACTAATAATTGAACACAGTTTAAAGGTGTGTCAATAAAACTGCACAAGGTGATACATTGTTTTGACAGCTTAATTATTTTATTGTATGAACATCTGTTTACCATCTATTGTGACACCCACAGATGGCCTGATTTGAATGTCGTCGATGTCTGGGTTCATAAACCGGACTCGTCATAAAAAAACACACAAACATAAGTTTAAAAACAAAATTTTATTTAATTTAACTTTCATAACTATTTCTTTTATGACACATAAGAATAGTATTCTTGAATTAATACTTGCATATACTTACCGAAGAACGTTATAGGACAAATGTTTACCGATGTAAAAAAAAAAAAAAAAAAAAAAAAAAAAAAACCNTTCGATGTGACGATATTTACCCAAGTTGTCATCAGCATCCTCGACCTATGGAATGCTTCGACCTATCTTAGTATTCCCCAAAAAATTTAGCCGAAAAGCAGCAATTCGACCTATCGTCCCCATCGACCTATAGTCCGTAAAATACGGTACATTCAATGAAATGATGATGATGTCTGCTTTGTACTAGACCAACTCACTGAGTTGGATTTTTATAATGCTAGCTCAATGAAACAACAGTCCAGGGTAGACATGTCGCTCCAATCGGACACATTATTCTGATTCTGAGCCAACCAGTCTTTGCTCTTAGTCTTACTCCAAAATCCTGCGTGCTTAGTGGAGAAGCAACAAATACAAATTTTATAGCTTTTGGTTCGACCCGAGGGGGGTACGAACCCACAATCTACCGCACTCGAGACGGGCATGCTAACCATTACACCACCGATGCAGTTGTAAACAAATTATATCATGAATCTAGTAATTAAATAAATATATGGAATAGACCCATAGAACAAATAGTTCAAAAACAGGTACTAACAATAATATAATGAACAAGATGTTGCACGCTACGTCGTGCTAAGAAAACCCCCACTCGTTCATTTTTAAGTCGCACGGTAAACAGGAAGTAGATGTGCGGTAAACCTGGAAAGGGGAGACACGGTACAAGTCACCATGCCAAAGCCATATATAAAAAATAAAATCATTTCTTCCAGTAGAAGCTGAGATAACTGTTACGAAAGTTTTCATTACGGCAAACATGAAAAATTCTAAGTCGCACTGTAAACAGGAAGTAGATGGGCAATAAACCTTGAAAGGGGAGACACGGTACAAGTCACCATGCCAAAGCCATATATCAAATATAAAATCATTTCTTCCAGTAGAAGCCGAGATATCTGTAACGAAAGTGTGAACGGACGGACGGACAAGGTGATTGCAATATAGCCCCCTCTCTACTAGTGGGGGTATAACAAATGTATATAGCTTCTGAACTAAAGTCTAAGTATACTATAAATTAAATCAAGAAGGATGTATGTGAACATGAAAGAAATTTATCTGAAATGCTGGTAAAAATCAACCATTAAATAAGTGGTGCTATTTTTGTTGTTGTTTTTTGTTTGTTTGTGTGTGTTTTTTTTTTTTTTTTTATCTCAGACACATATTAGTCTATTCCACATAGGCATACCTAATCTTCACCCAGATGTTGTATCACTTCTATCTGAACTTGTCATGAATTAAAATTGGGTTGTCTATATTGATGGAATTGTTGATAATCACAGTTAAATTTAAACTCTTTTTTTTTCTCATAAAAAAAAAAGGCAACTAAAATTATATTTAACTAAATGCAGAAGTTGGTCTGTAGTGAAAGTTGATACAAATGATTTAATTGGAAGGTAAATTACTTGATGGACACAGATATCAATTTGTGACGATAACAGTTTCTATAGTAGAAATGGTTATTCCATTAAAAATCTATGGTGGGGTCGATTTGTTTTGTATAACAGTGGTTCAACTAGAATGTACTTTTATAGGCTTGGTTGGTTTATGGCATATAACGCCACTTTCAACAATATTTAAGTTATATCGTTGTGGTCAGTTTTATTAGTGGAGGAAACTAGAGTACTTAAAGAAAACCACTGACCTGTCACAAGTCACTGACAAACTTTATCACATAATATTGAATCGAGTACACCTAGCTTTAGCGAGATTCGAGCTCACAACGTTAGTGGATAGGCACTGATTGCCAGATTGGCAGTTATATATCTACCATACAATCACAACCACAACAGATTGGCAATATAAACAGAATTAAAACCTATCAAATCTGTCATCTGTCCTACGATCATTCCTATCATCTCTATCTCGTCGCTCCTCAAATCGCCCAGTCCTCTGGTCTCTATTGTCTGCTGTTCTTGACTGTTCTGACCTACGATCATACCTTTCAACTTTTCTGTCTGTATTGCCAAAGGATCTGCAAAAATAGAGAAATAAACAAATAGTACCCACCTGTAATAGAAACATAATAAAAACAACATCATATGATACTAGTTGTAAGCTATGACATCAAAAATACCATTTTAAGCAATAATATCACATAAAACTAGTTTTAATCAATATCACATTTTACTATTCTTGCCATATGAAGGTAATTTAAAAAATATTAAAGGAACATTTTACCTGTCATCAAACCTGTTTTCATTGGTAGCCACACGTTTAGGTTCTGACCAGTATTCATCTCGTCCACCACCTCGATTGTCAAAAGTTCTTTTCTGGGCTCTTCTTTGTTGTTCCTGCTGCTCCAACCTGAAATTTGCAAACTTATATATAACTAAAACGCTTATTTTAAGAAGAGTTTGAAGATACCAAAGGGGTAATCAGAATCCATAAATCGAATTTTAAGTATTCAATATTTTACATAGATAGGGTTTGAACTTTGAAGTGGCATTGCGAATTGTGTTTCATAATTTTCTTTATGGTCATGATAAAACTGAAATATTGGTCAAGTTGGTTTTAAATACTGATAAAAAAAAAAGAAGAAAGGCCACACCAAATTGATGTCTTGTTTGACGGAATCGCCGCTCTGATTTTTGCCGATTTCATATTATTATTTTTTTTTTTCAAATCCGGAAAAAATCACTTCCGGTCCGGTATCTTTTGTATATTTTGTTATCGGTAAACATTTCCACTTCGTTTTTTTTCTATGTGAAGCCTTGTAATAAAATGTTTACATCCCGATTTCTTTTGATATCTCCTATAATGTAAGACTGTTGGTATCTTGTAATAAATCAAAAGGATCATTCATAGGCAGATACAATATCTTAATTCTCATAACCAGTGTAGTAACATGTACAGTACAATTATTTACGGAAAAGGAAGAAACAAAAGTTTCATCAAAGTACGGGAAATTCGGGGACAAAAACAGAATGGGGCACAAGAAGACAACACAGACCCCTATAAAAACTGGGTGAACTCGGGTGCTTCAGAAATGTTAGCAGTTCCTGCTTCTTGAATTTCCTGGATTGCACTTTGGCAGAGATCAGGTACAATAGTACCACATATACTATGTATGACATTCCCTGATCACTACTGAGCATACTATCAATTAAAATTATTGACATTTACTGTTTATAGCAATGTACTGTCTACTGTATTAATCATAATTGTTATATTTATGTAACTGCCCCATGATTAGATTAATAAATATTTGATTTGATTTTTGCACAACACCTGCCATGTTGTTCATACAGTGGTTTCCATTCAAAGTGTTTTAGCCAGGAGGATACACATTATAATTTTGCACAATATTTTCAAGATATCATATATATATATATATATATATATACTGGACACAACCAATGAAAACTAGTTCCTTTTGCGGGAAAAAAAATTTTGCTTCATCATTTTCATAAAAAAAAAAAAAAAAATTCGTTCGCCGCCTCCTTATTTTTGTCTGGAAAATCCGAAGAACAAGACATTTTTTTGGTGTGGCCATATTTCTATATTTATTATTTTTTGATTTCCTTCCATTGTTCCTGGTGTCATATAAAATATTTTAACATAACATAATATATTAAGTAAATATGAACAGGAAATTCTAGGTGTCAAAAAATATATGATCGTTCTTTTCTGTTACCATGGATATAGACTACATGCACATTAAATGATAATTTTCACATAATATATAATATAAAATATGTAGTTTTTCTTATTGTTTCTTTTCTTCTCTTTCCCTTCAGAGCAATTTATTCTGTCTTTCCATAATGAAAACTGTAAATGCAAGATTTTCCTACAGTATCCTTTCTTCTCCCTTTCAATTTTCTCTCTCTCTCTCCTATAAACTATATGCTAGAATCATCTTTGTTCTCTTTCACCTCATTCTATTCTTTATCTCTAATGAACACATTCCTGACTTAATCAAATCGCCTCCTTTCTTTTCTCGTTCTACTCTCTTTCTGATGAACATTAACTCCTTTCTTCTTTCCCTCTCTCGTTCTATTCTGTCTCTCTCTTATGACCATTATATACCTGAGTTGTTCAAACCGTCTCCTTTCTTCTCTTTCCCTCTCTCGTTCTATTCTGTCTCTCTCCAACTGTTCTTGGTGTAACTTTTGTTGTCTCTGGAATTCCAATTTAGCCTTTTCCAGTAAATCTTTTTCCTTTCTGAAATTCAAAAAAAGACATAAAACTTCTAACACTTTCTTGTAGTTACATTTAGTATTAGATTTTGTTTGTATTTAAAGTTATATGTTTTTGTTCTTCATTAGAATATTTTCTCACAAATGTAAACATATAATTGCCAGGTAGTTTGTCATATTTATTAAAAATCTGGAGGCCATTGTGGTCGTGATCGTATGATAGTTGGATTTACAACTACCTGTGTAATCAGTGCCTATCATCACTAAAGTTGTGAGTTCAAATCTCACTCCTGGCGAAGCGTACTTGATACAACCCTATGTGATAAAGTATGTCAGTGACTTGCAGCAGGTCTGTGGTTTCCTTCACCAATAAATCTGAACGCCACAATATAACTGAAATATTATTGAAAGCGGCGTTAAACAATATAATCCTAATCCTTAAAAATCTGTTTGAGTTTCCTTTCTTCGAATATATTGCTATATTAATCAACAAAAACCTTATTTTCTGCGAATAACAATATTTTCAACTCCAAAAAAGTTTTTGTTCACTGAAATTAAGTGCAAACATTTCCCAGTTTTACCATCACTATTAGGAAATTTCAACTGCCTGTGGTATCCGTCAAAATATGAAATGTGTAGCAAACTTAACTATTTTGATGATTTTATTTACCTCAGCTGTTCCCGTTCCCTAGCCAATCTAATGGCTTCCGTTCGTTGTTTTATTTGGACCTCCCTCTGTCTACGTTTTTCTCTCTCTATCTCCCTCATTCTTTGTCTTTCTAATTCTCTTTGCTTCCTTTCTCTCTGTCTTTGTCTTTCTCGTTCACGTTCTTCCTGTAAATATAATACAAGTTCAACAATCTACTCAGCCAAAACAGACAAGCATTTCTTTAGTTAATTTAAATAACAAATTTACATTTTCCCTTTCAATTTTCTGGGGGGAAATGATTTGTTGCATACCAAAGATATAGAAATGTTGACTTGTACAATAAATTGTCATGTCAAAATGGCTCTTATTTAACAATACAAGATCAAACTGATAATTCATCAAAAACAAGAGAAATTTTCTATCACATTTGTTTTATTTCACACAAACAATATCTACAGCAATAATAATTGTCTAGTGAGGTCAAAACAGCTCTTATAACCATACAAGATCAAATTGATAATTCATCAAAAACAAGAGAAATGTTCCAACACATTTGTTTTTATTTACACAAACAATATCTGCAGCAATAATAAACACCCGCCACGATAGAACTGAACATTTTTTGAAGTAGCATTAAACACCATAATCCCCCTACCCCTCAATAATAAAATTCTAATTCTAAAGGAAATTTTATTCAATCTGCAACATTGGTTTGAGCAGAAAAGAAGAAGAGCTTGTTACCTTGTCAATTATATGCATTTAATTTTCAGATTAAGTACAAACCTTAATTTTGTCAAACGACAGTACATCTTTTTCTTTCTTCTCTGTAGGTTTTGCGTCTTTATTAGATGTGGTAGACTTAGCTTTACTTTCACTTCTTTCCTCTGTTTTGACTGATGTTTTAACAGGACTTGCTGTCTTTTTATCTTCACCTTTCACCTTGTCTTTATCCTTGTTCTTTTCTTCCTCAGTTTTTGTTGTTGTTTCAGATTTTCCTTTCTCTGTTGAAGCTGCTTTGGGTTTTTCTGTTTATAAAAAATATTGACTTTTTATTCAAACTTAAAAAAAACTAGTATTACTGTGAGCACAGCTCACTAAGATATACCCCCTGCTTCCCACATCTGCCCAACATATTTCCATAACCAAAACATTACTGATTGTTCTAACCAAAAATGAAAGGGACCCTCCTCTATTACCCAGCCAATGATTATTTAGTAAAGTTTCACCAGATTCCATCATACATTACTACAATTTTCCTATGACATTGTATAAAATATAAGGCCCTTAACTCTGAAACAATAAAAGTGAATATCATCAAAAATGAAAGAGACCCTTCTCTCTTCATGAGTAAACTACTGCTCAAATTTCAAAATATTCTGAGGAACACTACTCAAGTTATCATACGACATAGGGTAAAAATCCTATTTTCCGTCATATCAAGTCCAATAACTCTGGAACGACAAAATTGAAAATCGTCAAAAATTAAAGGGATCCTCATCTCTTCACCGGTAAGCTGCTGATAAAATTTCAAAACATTCTGAGAAACACTACTCAAGTTATCATACGACATAGGGTAAAAATCCTATTTCCCGTCATATCAAGTCCAATAACTCTGGAGCGGCAAAAGTGAAAATCGTCAAAAATGAAAGGGATCCTACTCTATTCACCAGTAAACAGCTGATAAAATTTTAAAAGATTCTAAGAAACACAACTCAAGTTATCGTACGACATAGAATTTGTCTACAGATGGACGGACAGACGAACATGGTGAAACCAGTATACCCCCCCNCCCCCCCCCCCCCTCCCCGACAACTTTGTTGTGGGGGGTATAAAAAATATATAAACATGAAATTTAAAATTACGAAGTTGTATTTCTGATGAACTCAATTTATTTTATGCCACGATATAGCTGATATATTGTTGAGAGTGGTGTTAACACTATAAACCAAACCAATTTATTTTATGCACATGTTTACCGTGTGTTTCAACTCAAATAAGCAAGAGTTACACAATATTTATAATGATATTAATAACTACAAAATGAAGAACGTTTTAGAGTCTACAGAAGCTTGGAGAAGTTTAAATTAAGTTTTAAAACATATTACCATGTTTGTCAGAATATTATGAGGACCGATGGAAAATCCAATATATATGCAACAACAATATTAGAACAAAATTGCTTAACACAAAAATATTTATGAATTCTAGAGAAAAGTCTGTGAGTATTTTAAAGAGATCTATAGTTATTTATGTTTTCATATTTAATATATGTAAAGCTATGGTTACTCAAGCTTTGTCACCTACCTGTACTAGTAGAAGTCTTTTTAGAAGCTTCATGTTTACTACCAGCACTATGTCTGTCCGAGCGTCTCTTATCGTCATGGTGATCTTTTGAATGAGAACGTCTACGGTCATCTTTTTTGGTGTCTTTTGAATCTTTTCTATCATCTTTACGATGATCAGATCGCTTGTCGTCTGACTTTTTATCATCTTTTTTCACATCTTTTTTATCACTATCTTTACGATCTGAAAAAAAATCTTATTAGAAATTTTCAAATACTGGTAATATTTCATATCACCACTTGGATCTTTGACTAAATTCACAAGAACACAACATTAAATCTGTTTCATTTTGCATCAAGTTGCAAAATGATAAAAACAAAAATTTGGTTTTATCTTTTAAATGATCTCATTTAAATCTTAATTTTAAATGAATTTAAAAGACAACTTCCTTGTTGCAGCTTGATATAACTGCAGCAATTCAATCATTTTTTATACCTTATGGTCTCTTGTTTAGAAAGGGGCAATGATCTCCAAAATCAATCAGTACCTGTATTCTATGCTAAGGAGTATTGTGTAAGACAACAAATACACACATTCATCATAATATGAACACAAATATTTTGCAGTATTATAAAACCAAATTATGACATTTAATTTTCCTTTTCAGTCAGAAATGATGTAATACAATATTATTGATTTTTTAGATATGTTTAAACAACATACAATGGGGAAAACATCTGCTGCGTTTAAAAAAAAGATCTTGACCTATAGTATGAAAAAACTAGACAACTAAATAAACATGACGAATCCAATGATCAATACATCATTGTTTCTAAAGTACACAGGTTAGAGGGATATAATCATTATTAATTAACCCTTTACCTTTGTCATCTTTCTTGGCAGGAAGAGATTTTTTATCTCCAGAACTCTTAGAATCAGTTTTCTTGGATGCTGATGATGACTTGGACTGCATTCCTGGTTCACTCTTTGCCTGAAAAATGAAATTCAAAAATTTTGTTTTTTGCAACAAAAACAAGATGTTGCACGCTACGTCGTGCTAAGAATACCCCCACTCGTTCATTTGTAAGTCGCACTGTAAACAGGAAGTAGATGTGCGGTAAACCTGGAAAGGGGAGACATGGTACAAGTCACCATGCCAAAGCCATATATCAAATATAAAATCATTTCTTCCAGTAGAAGCTGAGATAACTGTTACGAAAGTTTTCATTACGGCAAACATGAAAAATTCGAAGTCGCACTGTAAACAGGAAGTAGATGTGTGGTAAACCTGGAAAGGGGAGACACAGTACAAGTCACCATGCCAAAGGCATATATCAAATATAAAATCATTTCTTCCAGTAGAAGCTGAGATAACTGTTACGAAAGTTTTCATTACGGCAAACATGAAAAATTCTAAGTCGCACTGTAAACAGGAAGTAGATGTGCGGTAAACCTGGAAAGGGGAGACACGGTACAAGTCATCATGCCAAAGCCATATATCAAATATAAAATCATTTCTTCCAGTAGAAGCTGAGATATCTGTTACGAAAGTGTGAATGGACGGACAAGGTGATTGCAATATAGCCCCCTCTCTACGAGTGGGGGTATAATTAATGGAATGAAAGAATTTTGGTGTTTAATGCCACTTTCAGCAATATTTTAGGTATATCATGGCGACCAGTTTTAGTGGTGGAGGAAGCTGGAGTACCCGGAGAGAACCACCGACCCCGGGCAGGCAACTGGTAAACTTTATCACTTGCAGCTGCGAGTCGAGTGCACCCTTTTTAGTAATTTACAATGCAAATGCCGTATTGGTGATAGGCTTGCATGAGCTGTTAGACCCAATGACCTAACTCATTGAGCCACCCGGGCCCCAAAATTAATGGAAGTAGCTAAACCATTGCCATGGATATAATTATCATCACATGGTAACTTCTGTATATAACCTCATTGTAATGCTGTGAAGGTGAAGATGTATGAACCCTGAGTGATATGAGGAAGATTTTCTTATTAATCCAGCAGTAGTTCTAGTAGGTTTAGAGCTTTTTTTCACTCTATTTGAGACAGAAAATACAAAGGTGAATATTAACAGTTGGATGGATATTAGAGTAAAGTTTGAAATTTTAATATATGATGGATTTCTTGAAAAGTGCTAGACACAATGGTATTTATGAAATAATTCATGGGGGCTTGAATATATACTGATTTTACCATGGGGGCTTAGAATTATACCCCTATGCCAAATATTTTACCCCGAGCGATAGTGAGGGGTAAAATATCGGCATAAAGGGCAAACCCATGGTAAAATCAATATATATTCAAGCCCCCATGAATTATTTATATTCTAATATGACAAATACCGTATTTATTTTTAAATAACAGCCAAAACAAATTATGACGTTGCCGATCAGCTGACTTACCAATATACGCATATTTTATCACAGGTTCGGACCCAAAACGTTTGAAGGACGTCATATTAGAATATATATTGAAGATAGATGGTGTGTGATTATCAGCAGCAGTGTAAAAATAGTATTAGGATTGAATGTGTAAAGATAAAAAAAAGTTCTGCCTTTGTTGTGTGAGGGGAGGTGGTGGGTATAATAAGTTGGTTTATAATAACATAACAAAATCTGATGTCTTACTGAATGGTAATATCTTAACTTACCCTTTCAACAGAAATCATCTTGCCATGAAGTTCTGTTCTGTGTAAATGTTGGATACACTTGGTAGCCTCATCAGAACTGGACATGGTGACAAAACCATAACAACGAGATCCTGGACTCCTGGCATTAGTCACAACTTTAGCCCCAACAACCTAAAAATAAACACAATGATGTCTGCCATAGAGGACAATTATATAGCACTATATCTACACATTTCCAACATCATCTTAACTATTAATGACTGAAAAAAATAAAACCTGTATTAACAGGTCACCTTTGGGACAAAGAAAGAGTGGTCTTCTAAGATATGTGACCTCTTAAAAGAGGTTTATTCATATGAATTTTTCTATGACAGGAGAAGACAAAAAAGACCTTTTAATATAGGTGATTGTTTAATAGAGGTGACCGCATGGGCAGGCTTGACTGTATACTAAGGGTGAAACGATTCACCGTATGTACCGAAATTGCGATTATTTTGGGGACGGTTCGGTTCACGATACTTGGAGGCTGTTTGTGGACGGTTCGGTTCACGATACGTGGAGGCTGTTTACGATACAAACGATATGATGCTCATTTAGAAAAAAAAAAAAAAAAAAAAGTAGTGTTGAACTTCCGTTTTCTTCTTTTAGTTTGGCCCCAATTGGCCCGTAGTTTCAGAGGAGATAATTTTTAAGTGATTTTTTTGCCAAATTTGATATTTTTAGTAACGGTGGCTACCTTGGTTGGCGGCAGGGGTCATCGGACACATTTCTCAAAGAGGATCATCTGAAGACCATTCCACCATAGTTTGGGCCCAATTGGCCCAACAGTTTCAGAGAAGATAATTTGTAAGTGATTTTTGGCCGAATTTTCTATTTTTAGTAACGGCAGCCATCTTGGTTGGCAGCCGTGGTCGTCGGACAGAATTCTGAAAGGGGATGACTTAAAGACCATTCCACCATAGTTTGGGCCCAATTGGCCCCGCAGTTTCAGAGGAGATAATTTTTAAGTGATTTTTTTGCCAAATTTTCTATTTTTAGTAATGGCGGCCATCTTGGTTGGTGGTTGGGGTCGTCGGACATAATTCTGAAAGGGGATCACCTAAAGACCATTCCATCATAGTTTGGGCCCAATTGGCCCAGCAGTTTCAGAGGAGATAATTTTTAAGTGATTTTTTGCTGAATTTTCTATTTTTAGTAGCGGTGGCCATGTTGGTTGGCGGCCGGGGTCGTCGGACATAATTCTGAAAGATGACCACCTAAAGACCATTCCACCATAGTTTGGCCCCAATTGGCCCGTAGTTTCAGAGGAGATAATTTTTAAGTTATTTTTTTTGGCCAAATTTGATATTTTTAGTAACGGTGGCTACCTTGGTTGGCGGCAGGGGTCATCGGACACATTTCTCAAAGAGGACCATCTGAAGACCATTCCACCATAGTTTGGGCCCAATTGGCCCCGCAGTTTTAGAGGAGATAATTTTTAAGTGATTTTTTGCTAAATTTTCTATTTTTAGTAGCGGTGGCCATCTTGGTTGGCGGACGGGGTCGTCGGACACAATTCTGAAAGAGAACTATCTGAAGACCCTTCCACCATAGTTTGGGCCCAATTGGCCCAACAGTTTCAGAGAAGATAATTTTTAAGTGATTTTTTGCTGAATTTTCTATTTTTAGTAATGGCACCCATCTTGGTAGGTGGGGGGAATTGTCGGACACAATTCTGAAAGGGGACCACCCAAGGACCATTCCACCAAAGTTTGGTTCAAATTGACCCAGTGGTTTTAGAGGAGTTGATTAAAATGCAAAAAGGTAACGACAGACGGACGACCTTCGGGTCAGGTGAGCTAAAAACAATTATTTGACCTTGAGGTCAAATGTCAAGGTCCCACGAAGGTCATTACAGTACACGACACACCGCCTTATGGTCATGCACCCACATACCAAATATCATTGACCTATCTCGATAAAGAAAAATGTTATGGCCCGGACAATACTATTTAAAAAACAATTATTTGACCTTGAGGTCAAAGGTCAAGGTCCCACGAAGGTCATTACAGTATGTGACACACCGCCTTATGGTCATGCATGCACATACCAAATAAATACTATTTAAAAAACATTTATTTGACCTTGAGGTCAAGGTCCCACAAAGGTCATTACGGTATGTGACACACCGCTTTATGGTCATGCACCCACATACCAAATATCATTGACCTATCTCTTGACATAAATGTTATGGCTCGGACAAGAAAATACTATTAAAATACAATTATTTGACCTTGAGGTCAAAGGTCAAGGTCCCACGAAGGTCATTACGGTATGTGACACACCGTCTTATGGTCATGCACCCACATACCAAATAAATACTATTTAAAAAACAATTATTTGACTTTGAGGTCAAAGCTCAAGGTCTCACAAAGGTCATTATGGTACACGACACACCGCATTATGGTCATGCACCCACATACCAAATATCATTGACCTATCTCGAAAGCTTCGCTGAGAAGATGCGGAAGCGGAAGAAGAAAAAATCAGACTAAAACAATATGTCACCCTTTGTTCGAAGGGGACACATAATTAATGCCTACCTACCGACCCTAGATTTGTCGAGTGAAGGAATAGTTACAGATTCCTATAAAACGTATCGTGATACGTATTGTATTACATATCACATATCGCAATACGTATCGTTTGTGGAAAAAGTGTATCGTTACACTCCTACTGTATACCAGATTTAGAAAAACAGCTGGAATCATTTGAGATCAAATATCGATGGATCATACATTTCTTTTTCAACAATATATTTCAGCTACATCATGAGTCAGTTTTTACTGGAAGAGGAATCAAAGAGTACCAAGAGAGAATCCAACATTTTCTATATATATCAAGTACAAACAGAGGCACCAATTCATTAGGTAGTAGCTATAGGTCATCAGTCTATTAACAGCTTAAATAGATATGCAAGTTTATGTTAAAAATACCTGCATATAAATTTAATTCCTGTTTAAATTACTCTTAAATAATTACAGTAAAATAAAAATTAAACAGTACTAAAATTTATTAAAAATCAAATATAAACTTTTTTTTGGTTATTTTTGGTGGTCAATAACGCCTTCTAACTAACAATGGCAACACTTATTTCTGAGGAGCACACACACCATTCGTAACCATTATGGTTATCTACCTTTTTCATGTATCTTTTCTTTTTTATACTAAAATTTCGTTTAATAATTGTAATTTATTCTTTTGTTCTGTGCATGCTCATATAAAATATCTAGTTAAAATTGTAAATCGGAGAAGACTTCATAAGTTTGTGTAACTTGTGTCTTATCCATTTTGTCTGTTTGCACAAATAAAATATCTTTAAACTACTTATTAAAAGCAGAACCAACAAAAATTGTATTTTATTTTGAACATCTATTTTATAATTTCATGTTTCTATATACAGGTAAACTACTTAGTATACTTTCTATATGTGAACTGTACCCAAGCTATTAAAGATAAATTAAGCTTTGTAACACCTCAAAATAAAATCACTTCAAAACATTCAATATACATGATAAGTTGATGTGTTTAAACAATTGTTAAAATTCAATCTAGTCATACTGAGAAAATTACTCATCTGTAAAAATTGGTTTAAGGAAGAAAATTTCAAAATAAATTTTGAACCATTTAGGTTATGTAAAAGGTCTTGAAATGTAAGTGAATCATTATATACAAATGCTACTTGGTAGAATTAATTTTTATCTTAAGATGGCGAAGATTTTCATATCCATGGTCCATTAAATAATGGACATTTCGTCTGAACTAACATTTAATTAAATCTGAAAGCTAACGACGGCTATTAGTGTATTTTTATTCGCTTAACAGCAAAATGTTTGATTTTAGCCAAAAATTCAACATAAATTTTGACAACTAGAAAATTGAATCACAATCTGTTGCTAACCATTCTTTATTAATGATTTGAGACATTTAAAACATCCCACACCATGGACTGTTTTGTCCATTAGATAGGGATGAAACTAAACAGGCTCGGTAGCCCAACACTACTAAAAGTTGGCCTGACCCCTGAAAATTATCAGCCCAGTTGGCCACTGAAATTTGAATATTTCATGCACAATCAGTTGCTGGGCCCCAAGAATTTTAGCTGACAACTGCAACAAAAGTTTTGTACACTTCAGACCATGTGATGTACATGTATTTCCATTAGAAGAAAACATTTCCAACTACAGTCAACATCACAACTAGTAAGAAATAGTTCTGATCACACATTTATAGTATTTACAGGGGTACAGTATAAAATACAATAGAATGTTATATAAATCAAGTTACCTTTCCATATTTACTAAAAATAGACTTTAGGTCTGTGGCCCTGGTGGACGAGGCAAGTCCACTCACCCATAAATTGCGACCAGTACCGCCACTTCCTGTGTGAAAGAAAAACAGCCACATTAATCAAAGCTTTTGATGTGCTTCTGGGAAGCCAATTTTAGACAACTGATGTTTTCTCAAATAAATAGTAAAAATGTGTAAAATGCACTAAATTCTCGTTATTGTTGCTTAACGCCAACTCAGTAATTTTCCAGCTATTTCATGGAAAGAAAAAGTTAATTTTCAAGGAGATGATAAGGGCCGCTTTGTAATAGACCAACATGCTTAGTTAGATTTTTAAGAACACTCAATAAAGTGACCAACAATATAAGGGGGTAAATTTGACAGAAATCATTATTTTACACAATTATTCTTTTGTGATTAAAATATTTTCAACATGAACGAAAAGTACAGAAGTTTCACCATTTAATAATATGCAATAAATCAAATATTAAACGAAACTTCAATCAACATCTTTCTACGATCATTTAAATATACCTTAATTAACATAAAGTTTTTTTTTACTTCAAATGATTTCAAAATAATTTAAAATTTATTATGTTTCATGCTTCATTCGAAATTATATCATTCATAAAAAAAATGAGCATGACATATTATCGTTAGTCATATAATTTAAGGGAAATAAAGAAACATTTATATCACAGCTAAAAAGCAATTTTACGATTACCCTGATTGCATATTTTTATGGCAAAATAAATTGCATAGCAGTTAATGGGACATGAAGAAAAGTAAAAAAAAACAACAGCAACACCTTATAAATCTACAAAAACACATGAATATATATATAAATACTAACTGTCTTGGATGACTTTGAGATGACATGCAATGGGGAAAAAAACAACCTTCCATTTAAATTCAGTCATTGACTTTAGCAGTGGTCTGCTGCCCCACGGCCAGTGAAAATTGATTCGGACCAGTGACTTTTGCCAAATTTTTTCAATAGAATCTATATAAATATTCTAATTTTGAAGTTTTCAGGCCAGTAAATTCGAAAGTCTAATTTCGAAGACCGTAAATTTTTCTAATTTCTTACTATTTATAATGATAAATCTTAAACGATTTCTCTATCACACTTCATGTTTAAAGTGATATTATATGAAAGTTCAATTAAAAAAAAAAAACCATCCCAAAAAACAAGATGATGATTTGTAATATATACTAGTCCGAGTCCAAATGTATTGAAACATATTTTACAAATCTAAGCCTCTAAATTTGTGCCAATTTAGAAATATTAGAAATGCTTAAAATACAGATGTAATGAATTAATTTTCAGTCTTATTCATGATAACCCCCGACATGACCTCAGTACATGTTTAGAAACTGATTGTGCACCACTGCGTGTCAATGATCATTCATGTTTGTTAATTTTGTCATATGTATTCTACATTTTCTTCTATCTGTATCTGTATTTATACGTCGTAGAGTCCCTGTTGGGCTATGAAACGACATATCATTTATACTTCAAATACAACCACTTCTTTTTTCAAGTACATACCACACATTATAAATAACTGTTTTCAGCCATCGTTCATGATGACAACAACAATAAGCACGATTCCAGTATCTGCAAACATTGGCACCAATCAGCATTGAATAATTAAAAAGCATTGACAGCTTTGTATGCCAGTATTATCAACAAATTATGTAACTTTAAAGAGGCTTTACATAAAGTATCCCCATGATATAGCTGAAAAATTGCTCATTTGGTGTTAACAGCAATCACTCGCTCACTGAACAAAGTAAACAAATTTTTGTTACTCGATAAATATTTATCACTTATTAAAACCACTGCAACATTTCCCATGGAAATATCACTGAACTTTGACCCCATCCAACAAAATTTATTGTTTTGTTGTTTCTTGACAAAACAGTCCTAAAAAATTATAATAATTTAGATTTTTTAAAGAAATTACCCGTTTATATAGATTGTTGAATTGCCTCCCTACCAACCCAATTCTCAAAATGTGGGCCCAGAAAGAGCAAACAAACAATTTTTTTTGGCCTCATACATATCATATCCCTTTAATGTATATCCTGTTACTTATATAATTTTTCCATGTAATGGAGAAAATCAGATGTGAAATTAGAAACGGTTCATTATATAAGCTTCAACAATTTTGGCAGATTAATTACTTACTGCTTCACTTATATTACATATCCTAAAGAAACAAGAGGTTCACCTGAGCCTGTATCGCTCAATTGGCTTTTTGTGCACAATTTGTGTTCAATCAGGATTTTAGTTTCTGAGAATTTTGTTCTGTTCATATTTCGACTGGATCCTACTCCTGTGTTCACATACAAATGTACATCTTGCATTTCTGATCACCACAAACAAAGACAAACTCAATACACTTTGTAATGATTATTTGTGTATAGCTTAGCCTTAGGTTCAATAAAACATCTTAATTTTTGAGAATTTAAAAAATATTTCATTATGTTCCCATCGATTCCTACGTATGTTCTACCAGTATGTTAAACCTTGACCTACAGGTGGCCATCTTGGATTTCCGATTCATACAAAAATTAATATGTTATAAGACTATCCAATGACCCTTCATGTCAAGTTTAGGTCATGTTATTTGTCTTGTGATGGCAGCCATCTTACGACATCAATCACCACAAAATAAACTCGACATTTCATAGAACGCCATCAAGGAACAAGTTTTATTAAATGGTTAAGCCGTTTTAGTGAAGATTAAGGTTAAAATATTTTCCCTGTAAGGTTCCGATATTAAACTTTGTACTGCTGTGGTGACCACAAAATCAAGCAAATGCAATAAAAGCCATATTTATACTTCCTAATACATGATTTTTGTGTGATGGTTTACTAATCATCATGGTAGATACAGTATTTTAATTTTTATAATTCTAACTATAAATAAGTCCATTAAAATGAATTGATTTATGTTTCAGTCAAGGTCATTGGCATAAACATCACATGGACACTGCCTTGACAATAAACATTATACTATGGAAGAATAAATTTGAGATTTCAGAAGAAAAAAAAGCCTGAAACTGAAAGAATGATCTTATTACAATTCTAATATGGTCACACTTCAATGTCCAAATGATAAATGGATTCAGAACCAATTATAAAATACTAAGAAAAGATTTACTATTCAGTTGATATGAATTCCATATACATGTTCTTTAGTATTTTCTATGCATTACACAAATGAATTTTACCTTTTTCATCCTTTTTGCCGTCTTTGCTGGCAGAACTGAAAAGTAGCAAAATATCAAATAAAAAAAATTCATGGCAAAAAGAATTTATAGAAATGTTTTTCTAACTAAAATGAACAAGCATAAAATTCAAACAGTACCTTTTAACTTATTCTTGTGTCTAAGTATCAATTGTCGACGTGTTTTTACATCTGTCATGAAACATGTCTGACGAACCCTCCTCTGCCTCTTTACGGGGAACAATGAGTAAGTCTTGTTTATCTTCTCGTGCATGAATTGTAGTTTATGAACTTTGCATAACTTGTTTTTAATTCTAAATCTTCGAATGGTCATCTTCGTAAATCCAAAATAAGTAATATCGTCTGAGAATCTAATGTACATCTATTTCTTCCATCAAAACAACTTTTTATCACCGCTTGTTTTCTTTTCAACAATGCATCCTAAGACGTTATAACACATTTTGACTTTGAATATCAGAAAGTTTCAACACTTATCGTGTATTCAACAAATATTATTCAAATGGTATTAAAATTCAATTGATTTTTTTTTACTACAAATGGGTGTGGCTAAATTTGCAGTTATCAATTTCCATTTCAAAAGGGATCCATGACAAGTCAACCAAATTGTTGTTTCACATTTCATTAATCAATGTAGAATAACTCTTAATAAACAAAATTAATGTTATAAATTTCAAAGTGCAATGAATAATATCTATCATACACAATATAACCTATACCGTATATTGATTGGAACAATTCGTTGTAAATATTAATTTCTCATCACATGTGCAACCACTATCGTAGGTTCACTGGGGCGTGGTTACTAGATGTAAAAATTTAAATTTTTGTTCTAATTGTGTTTCTGGTACTAAAAAGTGCAATACTATCTTCATATAATATGACAAATAATTACAGCCATTAATTTATTGATGCTTAAAAAAACCTGACTATTTCCATCATACATAATTAGTTCATAATTATCAGAAATAAAAAAAAATCTATACGATGATTTTATGTCAAGGAAACAATTGTCTCCAATCATTATTGATGTAATGATGAGACATGATGTTCCAAATAAGGGACAGGGGAAGTAACTCTGTCAATCCAACAAGGCAAAGGGAAAGAACTCTGGTTGCTCTATAAGGGAATAGATTTATACAAACCAAACCGACCTCTTAGCAGCTGATTTGGTGTCCTTTTCCTCTTTTTTATCCTCTGGTTTCTTGTCGGTTTTTGAGTCGGTAGTTTTCTCCAAAGTTTCCTTTTCCTTGGTTTCAGTCAAATTCTCTTTGTTGGGTTCATCTTTAGAAGAGGGCATTTCTTCAGGTTTTGCCTCCTCTGTTTTGGGTTTTTCATCTTTGGACTCAACTTCTTTTTTACCCTCTGTCTGAGCAGCCCCAGTGTCATCTTTAGAATTGATCAGGTCTGCATCTAAATCATTCTGTGTGTCATCCACGTGAACAACCAAAGATTCTGAGTCAATTTCGGGTGCATCAACTTTGACTTCTGTCTTTTTTCCTGTAGTAGCAGTGGAACTTTGAGGCTTGGTATCCATCTTCAGAACCTCTTTTGGAGCTGGTTTTTTAGATGGCATTTCCTTCTTGGGTTCAGATTTCTTATCCTGATCAGAAGATTGGACGGCCTCTGCTGATTTTTCAGCAGACTGAACAGGCGCTAAAGAATTTAAAACATATCTTGATTGGCAAATCTACACAAACTTCATGATGCATTCCAAAATACAGCTAATTAATCAGTTATGAAAGTTATTATCATAATCTATTGTGAGATGGGACCATTTTAATATGTGGTAACAACCCTTTAAAATATGAAGAAAATAAACAATATTAAAAAGCCTCTGCCTGCCATGGTAATTTTTACCTGTAATTTTTATATATTTTGATTGATGTATCAAAATAGTGCATATGCATGAACTTCATCACCATGCCATTACACAATTGCTATTGGCTAAAATCTTCTCTAGTGAAGTCTATATCAAACATATTTTCCATGACACAGGAGTCTAATATTAAGTCAATAGTAATACTGCATTATATGAATTACTTCAGTAACTTCTAGGCAGCTTAGACTGTATTTAAATATAATTTGGAAACTATGTATTCTTCCTCCTGATGAAATGGTCCTCCAAAATGTATTTTTTTCTTTCAAACAACATCTCTTGAAAAATTGCTGCAAAATGTAGGTCCAACATATGTTTGCAAGCTATAATATGTCCAGATGAAATGGTCCTCAAAAATTTATATTTTTCTTTCAAACAACATCTCTGGAAAACTTGTTGCAAAATGTAGGTCCAACATATGTTTGCAGATGAGACAAGCTATATGACCTCGTCATGAGACAAGATAGATCTTCCGCTTTCTGCAAGTCAATATTCTTTCTTTAAAGTCCTCTGAAGTACATATTTCAATAATGATATGATAATCCTTTCTTTTTCAAAAAATAGTTCTCTCAGTCTGTTTTAGTTATGTATACTGTATCCAAAATACTGCGTTTTCATTAGTTGTTTATCAATACTTCTAGGTTTATACCTTGGTCTCTGCATCTTTGAAGAATTTCACTGAAATCCACACTATCAGCTGAATGAATTATGTCAACGACTCCTTCCCTCTTTGCATTATGATATTGTTAAATCTCCTTCTGTGTTGAATCTTCTAATGCAAAAAACTTTAATAAAATCATATTGCAGTTTTTAAAACTTGTTCTTCTTGGACAAAGTTCTGCTGGACAAAGTTCCACATCAACTGACAAGTAAGATTCTCATCAAATCTGAACCCACTGAATTTCCTTCATTAAATTTCAAGCCAGTTATTCAATAATAATATAGTTTGGTCTTCTTCTATCCACTTGAATTTAAAGGGTTTGTAAATGACAGCTTCCTTAGTACAGCCGTTATCAGTCATGGTTTATGGTGTTTAATGCCACTTTTTACAATATTTCTGTTATCAGTCATCATTTACTAGTAAAGTACTCAATCCTTGGTCAGCAATATATATCTCCAACAGATTCAATGATTTAGTTTAAACTTCCTGTTTAAATATTCAAATACAACGAGGCATTAACTAAACGAAAGTAACTGCTGTCTCAAGACGTTGAATCTGCACACCTAAAATATATTTCATCAATATGCTCATTTTACTTTTCCAGCATTTATGTTCATTTCTCCTCCTTTCCATTCTTGACGTCTGCTTCATATTAATATGGTTTACCAAGGAAAGGCAATCCAGTGGATATTTTCCTTACCATGACAGAACAGAGGCTTATAATCAACAGAAAAAAGCAAATAATTTAGTATGGTCTTATTTTCCACTCCTTACAACAAAATTGAAACGTTTCGTTTTGGTTTAAGTTCTGTATTACACCACGAGTTCACAAAGACGGGTAGTTTAATGAGTACACTAGACCACTAGATTGGACCTTTTCCTGAACAAGGTGTGGTTTACGTTTAGTGAAATGTGTTATTTAAATAGTAGAATGGAGGATATGGTAACAAACTTACCTTCAACTTTCTCTACAGGTTTATCTGTTTGAGGTTCTTCCAATGTTTTGTTGGACTCCTCTACCTTTTTCACAGTTTCAGAGACAACATGAACAGCCTCCTCAGCTGATTCCACTGCAACTATCTTTGCTGGCTCCTCAACAGTTTTCATTGGTGGTTCTTCAGCTGGTTTTTTAACTGGTTCCTCAACCTTCTTTTGTTGTTCCACAATTTCTGCTGGTTTCTCTTCAACCTCCATCTTTTCAGCTTCTTTTCCCTTATCCAGTTTTACTTCATCTGTTTTTTGCTCATTTTTAATACTATTTTCTGAAATCTTTTCTTCAATTTTAATACTTTTTTCCTCGGCCTGTTCAACAATGTTTTCCACACATTCCATTTTCTCCTCCGTTTTTCCTTTCAAATCAAGCTCTGTTCCTTCTATTTTTGAATCTTGGTCCTGAAATACATGCAAGACAGTAAACTTCATTGACTATGTTAATACATCAGAAACCTAATATTTTACACAACTGGCTGTATACAGTACATGCTCCTTCAAGGGGCCTGTCAATAACTGATCGTACAGATAAGCCCATGTATTTATGAACATACCAAAAACCAAAGGTTTTCAAGAGCCTGTATTGCTCACCTGTAGGCAATAAAACCAAAGGTTTTCAAGAGCCTGTATTGCTCACCTGTAGGCAATAAAACCAAAGGCTTTCAAGAGCCTGTATTGCTCACCTGTAGGCAATAAAACCAAAGGCTTTCAAGAGCCTGTATTGCTCACCTGTACTAAAAATATATATGTAATTCCTTGTCAGACAGTGACAATCAATAGTTTTGACTATTTGAAGTGTGTTACCCTTATGTTCTATTTATAGTAACAGTGGCCTTGTTAGTTGATTGGATCATAGGATACAATTTCAAAAGTAGATAGTAGGCCATGCTGGGTCTAATTTTATTTTACAGATTAGGCCTTATTTGCACATTCTGCAAAAATCATAAAAGTATCATTTGGGGGGGGGTGTCAATAAATAATCAACTCATTTACATAAAGCTTCACTTTAAATTTCAACTTGTATTAGTTTAATATGTAGTTGTTTTGGCCATTTGAAGAAAAAAAAATAGTAATGTTGGCCATCTTGGATAGAAGTTGAAAGTCAGATATCATTTTGAAAAGATACCAGCCAAGGAATATCCCTGCCTAGTTATGATTAAATTGGATTAGTGGTTTATTAGGAAATTTTCAAAATCAACCTACTTTGCATATTTCCCACTGTGACACATCATACATTGTACCTTTTATTAAAATCAGACTTTGTTCAAATTTCAGCTCATTTGGAAGAAAATGTTGTTTCATTGGATCTATGCATGCATATCTCCAATGGTCTATTCGTGGAAACAGCAGCTTTCTATTATTAGTAAAACCTGTCATCTTGGATGGAGATTTTTGGACATTTCAGATATAATTTAGAATGGCGACCACCTAAAGTCCACTCCAGCAAAGCTTGGTTAATATTAGCCCAAGTTTCAGAAGAGAAGATGAAAATGTGAAAGGCTAACAGACTTCATATATATATATATATATAATGTACATGGACATATGAGATAAAATTTAGAAAATGATGCATGATGGTAAAAGCTCACCCTGAGCTAAAAAGAAATAATTTAAATCGATTTATTTCAATTTTTAAAATGGATAAATTAATTCATTTCAATTTTATCAAAACTTGCTGATTACAAACATGATCATGATCAGATTTTCATAATTTTTTGTCAGCCATTTATTTCCTCCAATCCAAACCATGCTGAATTGTTCTGTACACATGTCACATGTATAATGATCATGCAGTGATAAGCTTGACTGTCAGTGTAGCACCCTATTAAATAGATAGTCAAAATCCAGCCGACTTTAACATTGTCAAAACAATGACCAAGCTGTCAACAGATCAAAAGAACTTGTATTTCTATCATATAACAAACAAGTCTTTGATTATAATTTTATTGCAATATGATCCATCAATGTTTTATTTCGTTTAGGGAAATATATATAAGAAACGGTAAATGGCATCATAGATCATCCATTTAGAATTTTTCAACATATGCAGCTTAATTTCAGGTGTGATTTATGTATGTCAACTAGAGGCTCACCTGGTTATTCATACAGTTTGTGATCAATTAAGTCTAGATTTTCAGAAAAATGTTTTTTTTATTCATTTTCATATACACTAAAATTCAACATATTTTTTTGGATTAGTATATTAAAACTGCAGACATATAGAAAATTACTGAAACTGCCTGTCTGATCGAAAAAACATCTGCCTGACCAAAAAAAAATAAATGTAAAAAGGGATATTTTTACATTACAGATCTAGTAACTTTCAAATATACAACATTTCTGAATTCTGGCCTCTTTGGGTTACGTGAGCAAAAAAGGAACGACTATCTAAATAAAACCGTCGTACAAAATTTATAAAACAGTCAGAATCTCACCTTTTGTTTTTCTTCTACTTTAGGTTCTTCAGTGACTTTCATAACCACGTCGCTATCAACAGTGTCAGTCTCCATTCTTTCTTCTGACACTTCCTCATCTTTTTTCACTTCTTCTACTCCATTTTCCTCTTTTTTCCCCTCACATTTGCTGTCATCTGCACTAGTTTCCTCTCCCTCTGTTGTTTCATCTAAGTTTTCCTCATCGTCCTCTTCATCATCATCATCATCATCATCATCCTACAATTGAAGTGAATTATTATACATCTTAATAAAATACACTTTAATTAGTAGGGTTTTGCAACATGCCCTACCAGACAAATATCGGCTATGTGAAATACAACTAGTCTAAAACTAAGCCATGAAAAATTGGAGGAAAATAACAGTCTGCACCAAAAACCACTAGCCCTAAGCTAATTGTTTCAGTCTAGTGAAAATTGCATAACATTTGGTTAATAAAATAGAAAAAATTCTTCTAAAATGCCTGTTGGAATAGCTTAAGAAAATATTTTTATAATAATAATATCCTTTATTTAAAGGGGCATTAGCTATGATTTTGACCAAAAAAATTATATGTTTTGGAAATTGGTAAATAGCTTTAAAATGATGAAATAAAGGTAAATATTTCACATTCAACAGCTTCGATTACCATCGATTACTTATTTGACCTCACTTTTTCCGTATGCAATTGACCTTACTAGTGACAGGTAAAAACGAATAATTTGTATTTTGTTGCTTATTAACTGCCAACTTGCATGGTTCTTTGTCCGTAATTAACACTGACTAAAAACAGATTCACAGGGCTCACCACACATAGTAAAAACAGGGCGACTTGACTTCTCTCTCAGTTGACTTAAGGGCGAAGTGAGGGAAAATCTGGGAGACTTCCGAAAATCGATCCCATTTTAACGTTTCTTTCCCCACTACCGCATGTTCCCCTACCTTTCACAAAACGAACGTGTGCTCACAACGATCTTAAAAAGGATGCAATTAACGAGTTTGGAATAAAATATTGAACATCAAGCCCTGTATGGGTCATATTTCAGGAACATGGGAGCTTCTTTTACGTGAATATTGAAGAAAAAGTATGATTATTGAAAATTTATAGGCGACGCCTCAAAATAACAGGGCGACTGAAATTTCGCTTTTGGGCAGAGTTCGAGCAACTTCAGAGCCGTGAAGGCGACTTTGTCGCCCAAGTCGCCTGGTTTGGTGAGCCCTGATTCATAAAAAATAAGAAATAAGTGCACTTTTGTACTGATTTAATGACGATTCGACAAACTCGGTAAACAATGTCGATAATTAATAAGATGACGTCCATTTCTTGATCGATCTCAAAACATGAGCAGTTGCACAGTTTTTCCACGATGCGCGTACATTTCATAACATTTATAAGTTACAGAAACACGTTTTATCAAGGCATCAATCATATCTGATAGTTTTTATGGGTAACAAAAATTTACGATTTGGCAGATAATGCCCCTTTAAACAGGATGACATATTTAGTTACAAACTATCACAGATTGAAATAATTTTCAAGATACATGTACATGTATATGATAGTGAAACAGGTATTATGTATTATTCTCTACCTAAGATAATAGAAACTATTTGTAAATTCATTAAAGGTAAAGGTAAAAGTTAAAATATATTTAGGTTTAAAAATTTACCACCCTCCACTGTAGATCTTCTTTACCTCAGTTGGTAGAGTGTTCATTGGCTTATAATGCAAGAAGTGCTCCTTCAGATTCCATCAGGGACAATGGCTTCCCCCCCCCCACCTCCTGAGAAAAACTGTACTATAACAATACTTTACATACAAGTGGAGGGGGCGGGGGGGGGGGGTCTCATGCCGTATATAATGCATATACATGTACATGTTTTACGTGTACAAAAACTATTTTGTAATATTCCAGAGATTTTGACTAAAAGCTACTATATTCAGTAATGCCTTAATATTGTCTTGGTATAAAACTATTGCACTCCAATACATCATTTAACACTGTAAGATAACAGTAAAAACTTCGATACTTTAGTGTTAATAACTAAATTACTCTTCAGTGCTAATATAGTACTACTTTTGTATATATGGACTACTGCAAGCTAAGGTTGCACTTTTAGTGGCCACTTAGGGTGAAAAATGAAACACCTTTAATCATTCCAAATCTTAATTGTTTTTGAACACAAACATCATACCTACAAGATTCCAACTGATCAGGGATAGTTTCCATCATTTTGATTGAAAAAATATACTTAAAGATAATGCTGTCAAAAAATCTGTACGTATGGGACAATCACTTATGATTATTAATTTTTTTCCCCTCTAAAGACTTTATCAATTGTTTTATCATATTTTCAAATCAGAACTAGCTTGCTTTCAACACTATAGAACAACCAGGGCTTTCTGGTAAGATATCTTTTTATAATTTTCCCATTTTTCAAGCTGCCTCAAAATAATTGAAAAAATTATTGATTTTTTCTCTTTAAAAATCACAAAAGCTAAACTATTCTTCATTTAACATAGTGATTATGAAATTTTACTATTCTTTTAACCAATGAAAAAAATTATTAAGATATCTGATACATAAAATTCACAATAGACTATTTTTAAAATGTTTGATTTTCCATATTCTTGTCCCATATGTAAGATTTAATTGACCATGTTTAGTAAAATTAAATGAAACAATAACATTCTATATTAAAATCTTCCAATTGTTTCAAAGAAATAAGGTGATGAAAATTGTAAACTAAACCTTTTACATAAATTTGATATAAAAACAATGAGAAAGAATCACCAAAGACATCATTTTTTGCCTTAAAAGAAACAAATTTTAACTCCTGTTTCTTGCAAAAAATAAACACATTTTTTACTGAATAAGCTGATTACATTATGAAGTCTACATTTTGTAGTGTTCAGAATTAAAATTGTAGCTTTTGACTCATTTTTACAAGTATAAAATAATACTTTTTACAATTTTGTTTCATACGTAAGATTTTATAGCTCATATACAAAAGTAAAATTCAATAATTCAGAAACATCGTATTTAAATTTTCCAAATGTTTCAGAGTAGTCAGGTGGTAGAAATAGTATATTAGACCCTTTAAGTTAATTTTATAAGAAACAATCAGCATTGGATCACCAGACAACTATTCTTTTTCCAAAAAATAAGCAAATACAAATGCCAATTCTTGTTTCTTGCAAAGAATTAACAAATTTTAGACTGACAAAGCTGATTTAACTAAGTAGTCAACACATTGTATAGTATTCATAAATAAAATTGTAGCATTTGACACATTCTTACAAGAAAAACTTGATATTTTTTGTCACATATAGGACTATATAGTGTAATCCCAACATCTTACGTATGGGACAAAAGTTTGCAATATTTATTTTGTTGTGGATTTCACTTACATTTAATTTAGAAAGCAATGCAATGTATTCTTATTTATTAGTTTTCTACTTTTTTACAAATGTGACTGTTTATTTAGCTTATTCTTGACAAAATGGAAATATTTTGTTAAGTTTGGGAAGAAAGAGCAAACACTTTTACATCTCTATCAACAACTTTTTGGATGGATACAAGGTGTTAAACCTATGTTTATGTAGTCATCAGTGTATTAGAGATGTAATGATGCAAAGAATGCAAGTCAGTAAAGGAATTTAAGAGAAAATTTTCTACCTTACGTAGAAAAAAAGTGTTATGTATGTAGAAAAAAAGTGTTATGTATGGGACGTTTCAGATTGACTTTGATGTTTTGTCTTGTCTACATTAATTGGTGATAGTCAAAACCAAAGTTATTTATACTTAGGTACCTTGATACCATTCAAGTAAAAAGTAAGATCTTATATTTCAAGTATGCACTTTTCATGGAAATATGGCTTACGTATGGGACAGCATGGGTTTTGGAAAATGTCTTTTCAAACTTTGAAGACTTGAATTTAAAAAATGATCAGAATTCTCTCCATTCTTTTTTGTCATAATTCTTCCTCACACTCTCAACAAAAGATTAACTGTATATAATGTAGATAAATAAGAAGATGACTCCATATAATTCCTTGTTAATCTTGTGAATGACTATTTTGTTAAAATCGATTACATACCATCATATTTCGGTTAACATCTTCTCTGATAATGATATTATATTGAAGTGCTACATGTTATATACCAACAGAAACTAGAGAAAATTCTCTATAAACTGAAGCTGACTTTAACTTTGTTATTCCTGAGAGAAAAATGTATTACACCTTTAAAAATGGGGAAATTATGAAGTGGCCACTCGTAACAAGCATTTTTTGGCAAATTTTGGGTATGTATGAGCCTGTATTTCCATAACCGTTCATATAGACCATTGAAAGTTATCTATTGTTTAGACCCCATAATGCACCAAGTTTAAACATATCATTCATTTATTTTATACTGCAACATATCATTTGCTGATCAATTACACAATATCCTTTAAAAAGTGCAACCTTAGCTTGCAGTAGTCCATATATATATATAGAGTCTCTGGTCCATAAATTTTCTTTTATTTCATTTTTAAAACTTAACCTTATTTTTTTTATAATCTCCTTCCTGTCCCCTCCCTCTATCATCATAATCTCCAATACTAACTTTAATCTGCTACATTTACCATAGGACTACAACATTTACAACAATTTGAGATACTTTATATCTAAATATTCATAAAGAAGCATGTTACCATCACAATCCATGTTTCTCCAAAAAGATGTTCCATTACCAAATACTGAGTTTTTTCCTTCAAACACTGATCAACTGGATTTACTTCACAAACTTTCATTATAAAACAGGTGTAAATTAAAGTCCACACACTCTACTAACTATTTCATTTCTAAAGTAAAACTTTCTTCATTTTCCTTTTATATTTCAACCGAAACAGACAATGATATTATACAATAAACCTTCAAGAAAGGATAATAATTTATAACTGTTCTGTATTCAATGATCTAACCACCGTTATTGGTGACAGATGTCTTTGTAGCAATATACAATTTTATCAAAATGAAATCTGAAACACTGGGTTATATATAAATTAATAGTTATCTTTCAAATAATAATTTTTTGAATAATCAAAGCAGAATCTCAACCTTTTTGTACCCTCCACAATATCCCCCTCTGACATTCTTTAAAGTTATGATGACATGAAACTTCGTCATCAGGTAAAAAATATCAAACCATGATCAATGATTATTTGTAACTATTATGTAATTATGTAATTTTCTATAATGTCCTAAAGATGACAAATATAAAGAATTTTATAATTATTTTTCCTATAAAAAACACATTTTCATGTACTTTTCACGCAATCAAATTGCATGTCGCAATCAAATTGCATGTCGTACTGTAATTGAACACAACAAAGTAATCAATAATGTTTTAATCAATTTCCAATTAGTATATTTTTACATTTAAAGGTCATGCAAAATGTATTTTTGGGAAAAAAAATTTGATTCTGCAAGTCTTCAACCTATGATGCATGTTGTTACCATGTTGAGTGCATGTGTACATAAACATGTACGTTGATACAATGTTAGTCTGAAGGAAGCCAGGACCTGTGTCATAAAGCCTGATAAAAAGTAAGCATATCCATCCATATAACAAGGCTACTTAGTTAACCTTGAATAACTTTTGATGGCTAATAATAAAATCTTGATGTTGCTAAAGAAAAATTGATTGTATAAGTCACTTTGGCTTATGAACACTTTTTTGTTAGCGCTAAAGTCAAATTCTTACAAGTGACACTTCACCATGTCCTTATACATACATTTTGTACACATACAAATAATGGAAGACATATGACAAAAATGAATGATTTGACCTTGTGGCTAAGTTACTGTCATAGTCGCAGTAACTTCATTCTTATATGAGGCACCATGCCATGTCATAATACATACAAAATATGAAGGCATTGGGTCTTATGACAAAAAAGATGGTGCTCAAAACAAGATTATGTCTACAGACAGATAACACTTAGAAACCCCCTCTCCTTTTCAATGCCCAATTGGTGTGGAGGTACAAAAGAAAGCATTTTCAACAGAAATGAAATGAATAATATACCCAGTCTGTCGAGCATTTTTTGGCTTAAAAAAATTAGGAAATCAGGTGGGTTTTTAGTTAAAAATCAGGAGATTATCAGGATTTTTTTTTTTTTATATAAAAAGTGATAAAACCATACAAAAAACCAAACAAAATAGCCACCTTCCTCCCTTCTACGTAAGAGCTTTCAGGCCATAATAAATAAATTTAAGCATGGTGTTTTTGATTCCAGATGAAGGTCATTATCAGAATGTCAGAATGTAATTGGCAGGCTAAAAGGTCTTACTTAGGCCATTTTCCTCACCTCCTTTTATTGATAAGATGCTTTACACTAAAATAATTTCAACATATTATTATATTTTTTTTTTTTTTGTGGGGAAAAAGGCGTTATCAGGAGTTTATCAGGAGTTTATGTAACAAATTCAGGAAAAAATCAGGAACAGCTCAAAATCAGGAAAAATAAGGAAAATCAGGAGTCGCTTGACAGACTGTTTACCCCTCTCCTTTTCAATGGTGTGGAGGTACAACAAAAAGCCTTTTCAACAGGAGATGAAATATATAATATCTACTAACGATCAAATGCTACGATCAGTTTATCCACGCGGACAAGAGGAAGAAATTCATGTACCATTATCATAGTTGTTATTTCAATTACCTTATCAATAAAAATTCCTCTAAGAAAAGATCGTCTCATGTGTTTAACTTTAATTTACACATAAATTCTATTTCTATATTTAGACAATTACATCAGGAGAATTTGATAAGTTATCAGGTGAAAGGTCAAAAAGCATGTTTTATTTAAAGTATCTCAACTGTACATTACCCCCATTTAAATATTACATGTACTTTTGATCTTTTTTCAAATTTAAAATTTCCCCCAAGTAAAAATTGTGTACACTAATTATAATGTAAATTAATTAGTTATTCTCAACATTATATACAGTCAAACCTGTATTAAGAGGTCACCTTTGGCCTTTCAAGACAGGTGACCACTTAAAAGAAGTTCAATTCATATGAAATGTTCTATGATGGGACAGGAAAAGGGTGACCTTTTAAGACAGGTGACTGCTTAATAGACCGTAACCTATTGGGCAGGTTTGACTGTACTTAATGTCCTTAGTTATTGAGGGAGAGCACATACATAGGCCATACCTGATGTGCAGGGTTTGAAATTAGCGGTCGCCCACTCGCCATTTGCGAGTAAATTTCAGTGTGGGCCCTTAAAAATCTCATCTCAGTCGTCCACTTTGCGAGTGAAAATTAGAAAAAATAAAATAGTGTAAATCTATATGTAATAATTCCTATTCACCAAGATCGAAGTCCGAAAAATATTGACATTTCCATCGATCTATTTTAAGCCACGATTTTTTGTTTTGATATTAAACTGATATCCGCTTATATTACGCTTCGCTCTATGAAATGTAGTAGCCCAGGAACCAGCTTATTTTGATGTATAGTGGCGAATCTTATCTCCAGTTAAGGAGATTTACGTCTGTTCTATTAAAACTCCTCCGTATAAGGATGTCAATTTTTGCATTAATTTTGGGTCATTTAAGGATTGAAATAAAGAATTTAGTTGTTGTTGTAAAGGGATTTAGGTAACAAATCATTCTTTTGAAAACAATGATTTCTCTGTTGTATTTATATTGCACAAACCATGCCGTTTTCTGTTGAGTCATATTACGGAATTTTATAGTATACTTTTCCGACTTTGGTTTTTAATTTTACATGTTCGTTCAAAATATCCGGTTGGCAAAATGTCGATTTAGTCAATTCTTTTTGGGGAACTCTGGGCTTCTTAAAAGGCAAAATGAACAGAGAACACAATATTTTAGAGATTACGAAAAGTCCAAACGCTCTTAGACAATTTTAAAGGAATGGAAACAAAATCGTCCATGGTTAGTTGATACTGAAACCGGCATGGTTCATATTGCATAGAACAAAAAAATTAAATTCATTTACTACAGGATGTACAAGCTACAAACATCCACACCATATGTCAAGCTCTAAATTGCCCCGAAATTTGATTTCAACTATAAATTTCTGAAGTCATAGTGTATTGGTGCATGTAAAATAAGTTTATTTTGAGGAACATTTTTTGTAAATTGTTTATCTTCTGTATTAAATTATAGTTTCTGAATGGCAATTTTGCTGCCAGGAAATGACCAGAATGCAGGATTTTACACCATTTATCCCAGGGCTTATGGGGGCCTTGGCCCCCGGACCCCCTGCCGTAAGGCACCTTGCAAGCAAGGTGGCAGACGCGCTATGCACGCCTGATTGGCCCCTAACAAATTGTGTGGGCTACCAAAATTAATTTGGTAGGGGCCCACTTGGCCCCTAAAATATTTCCTTAGCTTCAAATCCTGATGTGCAATCCCATTGGATATTGTATAATTAAATTATTCACTTTATTCAATAAAATATTTGAATTGATTTGAAAATTGAATTGATCTTTTTTATTTTGTGACTGCTATCAATGTCACCATACCCCAGATGTTACAGTGTAGTAATACAATGTAATATGATTTATTTTATTGGTTTAGTTGATGGTAAACCTATCAATCATTATACTTAATGTAATAATTTGTATGAGGGATTAAATACAAAATCCTTCAGGAATTTTTTCCCTTTGACATGAACATAAGACTAATGTAAAAGAAATTTCTTTAATCTATACAACAATTTCAAACTTAATATTTACCAAAGCCTTGCATAATGTCAATACATTCAGAATGAAGGGAGAAAATCATCAGAAAGGAAAAAGATTTGTCTGCATTGCATAACACTGGACATGATAGGCCAAACAGACACAAACTGACTAGGAGTTTGAGACTGGTGAGACCTCATATCTTATCTGTACCTCGCCTCCACAGCAAAGACACTAAATATTGAATTGTTTCATTATAATGTCATATCAAATTCATCAGCTCCCAAAGAAACTGAAACAAAACAAAAAAACTTTGGAAGACACATGATCTAACTTTCTCCATCATGGCTATAAAACCACCCCCTCAAAAAAAAAAAAGCCCACTATGACCGTGGCTATAACATTTCAATCATTTAAACTAATGGTAGGTAAATACATACATTTTGTAATTTAGTTCTTAATAGCAAAAATATATGGTATAATTAATAAAACTAGGCCATGTAATGAAAAGCTATTCTTGGAGGTAAATTAAATCTCATAAAAAAGTTAATTGCCAACTACTGGGTATATTGTATTACACATAAAAATTTGGAAGAGTGCATATAGGTGTGGATGTAATCTTTCATGCATAAATTGAATGGCTTTCTATACAAATATTCTTTTTAAACTTTAATTGTTTATGATATAAACCTTTTTTATTTCTTTAATAACTCGTGAACCTTCCAAGTGTGTAAAAAAGATCAAAAATCCATTAATCTTTAAAATATCCACATGAGAGGCTTCCATTAAAATTAAGTTTTCAAGAAAGAAATGAATTATACAACAATAACATCTCATCAAAGAGGGATAACTCTAAAATTAAAACATGTACAAGTAATATTACAAAACCAGGTTGTTTCACTTCTTGTAAATACTAGGCTAAGCTGAGCAAAACATGATACGACCGCAACAAGGAAAGGAAAGTTTATCATGCATATATATTAAAAGCAAGTAAGGACAAAGTAATCAATTTAACCCACTGTATTTTACGCAATGGTCTCATTTTTTTATTTGCAATTTGGTCCATTTAACCCCATTAATCTTGGAAACTACAAGATTGATCGATTGATTTTTGGTGTTTAATGCCACTTTCAGCAATATCATGGCTATCAGTTTTAGTAGTGGAAGAAGTCGGAGTATCAGGAGAGAACCACCGACCATGGGCAAGCAACTGGTAAACTTTATCACTTGCGGCTGCGAGTCGAATGCACCCTTTTTCGTAATTTACAAAGCCGGGCACGAACCCACACCGTATTGGTGATAGGCTTGTATGAGTCACCTGGGCCCAGGAAACCATAAGAGAGGAATGATTTTTATAGCTCATTAATAAATTATAAAGATGATCCTTTTGCAAAACCTGCTTTAAAATTTGATGGAAAATATGAAAGCTAAAATTTTTTAATTTGACACTTGTTGGCACCTTTCGGTTGACTTTATATTGGAAACCATAAGAAATGGAGGAAATCTGTCAACACTCGACCTCAAGTTCTCTGCTCAATTAATTTAAAAAAAAGAAACATGTTACAAATTACTGAGTTGTCACACATAATTAAGGTTTAGATCTAGATCATCATGTACACATGATAAAAGAAGCTGATCTGCATCGTCTGAACGGTTTCATTAAGGTTCATTACAACTGTCTTTAGTATCTCTTAGAGGAAGTCCATTTTGAACCCAACAATTTGTTTGTACTTGTAGTGCTGGAAACATCTCCAACTTTACAAAATGAATGGCATTTTTTTTTTTAAAGAAAAAAGAGTTTGCCTATCATTGTAGCTGGAGTAAACAAAATCATCTAGCAAAACAACTCCATATTTTAATAAACTGTAAACAGACACCTATTCATTTTTTTCTCTATATTCTCCTCATATATATATATATATATATATATATACAATGTATTTTTGCATACCGAATAATGTAGTAATTTTCAATATCAATATGCAAATGCCAAATAAATGTACATGTATATATGTTGCTAGAATATTACACAAATATATTATATATGTATGTGAAGTAAAATGGGGAAAAAATGCTGGAGAGTCTGATGACAGTACTCAGTAGTGATCCTTAAAACACTGAATTATCCCTAGAGGTTATAAATGACTAGTGGTTGGTCGTAGGTGGTAGGAAATGAACAATTACATAAGACAAGTTCAGAGTTGAGTGGCTTGGTGCATAATCGACAACACTTTGTGATTTTATTAATTTAGAATTGAAAGAGTTCAAGAAATCAGAAAATATTGCCATAATCACTTCAGCTTTCTTATTATTAGGCCACATTAAAAAATATGTATGTTTCCCCTCGGCCGACCGACTCATTGAAAAGCCTGTCGACTCAAAAGTTTTTATTTGAATTTCTGATTAAAGTTCTTTTTTATTTCCGGAATTTCGGGTCTGTTTCCGTTTCTACATTTTACTATAACCGGAAGCTTCTGTTGATACGATTGCGGGAATGGTTTTGCAAACACGTTTTTCGTCTGCTACTGGTAGAGACGATGGCCTCTTACAAAAAGAGACCACAGATAGACATTAAAAAATTCACTGTTTGCTCAAATGTTGTTGCAAAAAGTGGAACCAAGACCGCTGATCTTATTATATATTGTCTGTATGAATATGACGACGATGAAACGTGGAAAGATTTGTTGAATGGCTTGCTGCAAGAGTTGAGTTAATAAGACACTCTTAATTCATTGCCTTCTTCAAATTAAGGTCAATATACCAATTCTGGCCGAGGGGAAACATATATTTTTTAATGTGGCCTTAGCTGTGTAATCAATGGTACCTATTAAAGTTCCTAAAACATCTCAGCTTAAAAGCCTTACTGATAAAAAAAATGCTTCAATTTTTCTGTACCATCCACGTTACAGCAAAGAGCAACAGTAATATGATCTGTGGTTTTTTAGTTCCTTTTGTAAATTCCACAATTGAAAGTGAAAATAAACAATTCTCATCAATATTAAAAACATCTTTGCATTCAGTCATGATTCCATTGATTGTACAAACAGCTTTTTTTTCAGACACTGTCAATCAAAGCTTTTTTGACTCCTGCATTCTCAATAGACATGTGATGAAATTTCATGCTGGGCCTTGAAATGATGTAGCCAATAATTCGAATATTTGAAGTCAGTAACTCCTGATATTGTGCCAGACCAATGAGCCTTTTCTTTCAAAAATTCATCAGTAACAGGAACATTCTTAGACTGCATTTAAAACCCCCCAAAAAAAGACATTGTCCCATTGTATACAGTGTATTTCAGGGCTCTACATTGCGACCAAAACACTCGCATTTGCGAGTTAATTTTGTAAAATGTGAGTAAAAATTCTGTATTGATAGCCAGACAGTGAGTTGATATTTCCGGAAATTTTTTGTTCGGTCTCCAATGATATTTTTCAATTTAAATTCCGACTTTGATTATCCGGTTTTTTAAATCGCACAACTGACTCACATACGAAAGTTTTAAATCACGTACTTTTTAACGCTTGAAAGTTACCACGATGTGCAAAAACAAAACATTCTTCTATTTTTTTCTTGCTAAGAATAAACTGGTTGAATTAACTGATCGTGAAGCTGGCCTGCCTGATGCAACATCGACGAAAGTATCAAGCCAAAATACTAATGAAGGTTCGGGTTCTAAAGCTGAAAAGTGTAAATTCCTAGATGTCTGGAAGTCGGAGTTTTTGTGGCTCATTTAGTCATTATTTACGATTACAGTAGTGACGTTATGTCTTGTATTGTTTGCCAAATGGCAGGACCAGATATTGCTGGCAAAACCTAGTTTGTTACTGGAAAGAAAAAGTTTAAACGTGAAAGTCTTGTTTATCATAATAAAAGTCAGAAAAATGAAAAATGTTTCAATATATGATATCAGCAAAAGCCCATATTCCTGAACTTATAACATACTAGTACATTTTTAGCTCCAGTAAACCATCTTCAAGTTTTAATACTTCAGTCTTTTGAAAAACAGTAAAAAAAAAGAAAGAAAAAAAAAGAAATTGGACTTGTAATAAAATTGCCTTTGTTATTGCCAAAGAAATAAATACATATTGAAGTTATATTTTTTACATACATTGTAGTATGAATTAGTATCTTTATTAATCTGGCTAGTAACATACTTTTGTTGGCGAGTAAAAAAATATTTCCTTACTAGCCAGGGGCTAGTGGGAGCTGGTATGAATCGTAGAGCCCTGTATTTGTAATACAAAGAAAAAGACATTATTCAATTTCAGCACAATGCCCACTTGAATGTCACTTAAAGGTGATCCTTCAGTTTCACTTTCATAATTCCCTTGTGGTTTAAAACATCATAAAATGTTCACTGTTTAATTGGCATTTCCCATTTGGTCATAATGATTTGATTTGATTTTTTGGTGTTTACCATCACTTTCAGCAATAGCATGGCGACCAGTTTTAGTGGTGGAAAAAGCTGGAGTACCCGGAGAGAACCACCGACCATGGGCAAGCAACTGGCACACTTGATCACTTGCGGCTGCGAGTCGAGTGCACCCTTTTTTATAATTTACAAAGCCGGGCGTGAACCCATGTCATATTGGTGACAGGCTTGTATGAGTTGTTAGGTAATCCAACTACCTAACTCATTGAGCCACCCAGGCCCTCCATTTACTCATAAAAGCAGAAGCAAATAGTAGTTGCATTGATCTAGGTTTTTCTTTGGCATAATTTATAATATATCGTTTTTGATTTTCATCTAACAAACTGTGCTTTCTTTTCAACAACAAATTCCTCTATGATTTAAATTTTAATAATCATCAAATGCAAATGCCTCATTTCTAAAAAGAATTAAATGATCAATAAAGAAAATAGAAATGCTGAAAGCTATAGATCTTTTTATAATACTCATAACAAGTGTACACATTTTAGATTGCCTACAATAAAATTTAACATCAAGACTACATGAGCATGGAACCAAATCCTGTCTCAACAACAGCAGTGATCCTATAACACCACTCTCAAAACATACTTATAATAAGACAGGGTTTCAGTTTGGGGCATTTTCTAGGCAAATGGCCTAAAGATTTTGAAAATGACCTAAACTTTGAAGACTTTTATGACAAATATTTAGTTAAGTAAATAGGGAATGACTGATAGGAAATACCACTTTTAGGATTGACTGATTGATTTTTAGTGTTTTAACGCCACTTTCAACAATATTTCAGCTATATCATGGCGACCAGTTTTAGTGGTGGAGGAAGTCGGAGTACTCAGAGAGAACCACAGACCATGGGCAAGCAACTGGTAAACTTTATCACTTGCGGCTGCGAGTCGAGTGCACCCTTTTTTGTAATTTACAAAGCCGGGTGCGAACCCACGTCGTATTGGTGATAGGCTGGTATGAGTTGTTAGATCCAGCGACCTAACTCATTGAGCCACCCGGGCCCCCCACTTTTAGGACAATTGTCCGTAACATTATTAGGTCTAACAAAAACCCTGTAAGAGACACAGTCATCTTAACTAGATCAATGTGCATGTACTTGATATTTCTACAATAGCCTATGTCAGAAATGCTTTGTTGCTGTACACTCAAGCTATCAAAATCTGGCCTTCAAAAATGTATCATGTGATCATTTTCATTAAGCAGTCTATCTGGTAAACAATGTATTAGATATCACAGCAATGGAGGAAATAACAATATTTAATGAAATTTTGACCGAAGCTACTTTCAACAAAACAAAATTTTGATTTATTTTTTCTCATTTCTGTGACATAAAATCATAGTTCTCATATCAAATATGTTCATATATGCAAAGATATGCAAAGATTGCAATTCAAAATTCGTTGAAATGCATGTAGACGCTTCAGATATTTATCCATCTGCATTGGTTTTTTCATACTCGACACCGGGTTAATATTACGATCTATCGAACTGTTTATTTACATATACTGCAGACATGTGTTTACAAACGTCAGTGTTTCCCAAGGCGTTTTTACTTTTACAGGACATTCGGGATGGTAATAGAAAATTTTTTACCAGACCAAACCAACTTTTACCAGACCGAAAAAAATTGACAGTCAAAGATACTTACAATTTGAAATTGTTAATAATTTTGCGCTTGTGGTATTTGATCAGTTAATTCCAGTTATTCTAAGTGCAGATAAGACGAAGAAGAGACAAAGAATGATTCTTTTCCCCAGGGCATCAAGCAAAACATTTAATCAAATATTCTTTTCTGTCTACATGTATTTTGACTATTGGAATCTTGCATACCTGGCTGTGTACCCTCCCCCTTTTTTTCCTTTTGAAATATTACTGTGACCCAATACCACACAAATGGTAATAACTCATATTTGTGTTATCTTCAGCAGAAGAAAGATGTCTCTGGCAATTAGCTGAAGAGTCTAACTATACATTTGTATATAGCTAGAGCCTAGATATTGAAAAATATAGCACAAATTGTCATGAACACTGGCAGTCAAAAATGTAGCTATTATTTGTCAGACCTTAAATCAGACTGCAACAATTGAATAAAGTTACTGTAGTTCAAATTTATTTTTTAATTGCATAAGGCCAGCCTTAAAAATATGTTTGTTTCCCCTTTCCGACCCTAGCCTGAAAGATCTGGGTCGGTAGGTAGGTGAATTATTTTTATTTATCAAGCACGATTCTGCAGGCAGACAGACAAACTGATTTCTAGACACCCAATATCTTTGTTTATTGTCATATTATCTGTGCAATTGTAATCAAAGAATGTAATTTATGCTGTCCCTTGTCACGGGCTTGTGGGATCTTGTTGGAAAATTTATCCATTGTCAGAAACTGATATCTTTGTATGTTGGCAACAGTTGGGCCATATCAATGAAAAGATTGAAGACTGAACAGTTTTTATTTGACTTTCAAGAGAAAACATATTTCTTTTTTTATTATTTTAAGGGGTTTCTTTTGGGAATTGGTTTCCCACTCTGTTTACATGTGTTATAAACAGGTAATACAATTTCACATAACGTAGCTTCAAACTCAAAAATGCTTCTACGAATATTCGGAACAGTCGGGACTCTTTTTTAGTAATGATGACTCACGGTACGCTCCGGAAGAGTATTACATAATATGAATCCAATGCCGGAATCGGACACGAAAAAATTCCGGAAATTGCAAAAAAAAAAAAAAATCACGAAACGGGCTGTAAAAATTTTTCAGTCTCGCCGATTTCAGTGAGTCGGTCGCAAAGGGGAAACAAACAATATTTTAATTTAGGCCCAAGCATTTATGTTTACACATGTATTACATGATGTATACATGTATGTAAATAAACAGTTCGATAGATTGTAATATTAACCCGGTGTCGAGTATAAAATATCAATGTGGATGGATAAAAATGTGAAGTGTTCCTGTGCATTTTAACGAATTTTGAATGGCCAACACTCGCAAATGTGAACATATTAAACATGAGAACTATGATTTATGTCACAGAAATGAGAAAAAAATTAATCAATACTTCGTTTTGCTGAAAGTAGCTTCGGACAAAAAGTTCTATCAACATTTCCCATAGCACAATGTCGGGTTGCGTCCCCTTTAAAATACTGCCAATGTTGTTTGTTATTGAACGAAATTAAACAAATCTAGGCTTCAATAGTGAACAATACCATCATCATCAATGACCTTCTGATGAACTACATAAAATATTTTCTTACCGACAAAAAGCAGATCGTGGCAGTATTAAAACATGAGAAATACAGTTGTAGATAATTACCGAATTGGTCGTCAGACTTTCGGTCTGGAATTCCGGTAAACATTATCGGACCATGCTGATTTTTACCGGACATGTCCGACGAACCTTCGGAATCACTGAAACGTTAACACATATCCATAATCCAATTGAAAAATAAACTATGAACTGCAGTAGCTTTCCTCCGTTGTTGCAATCTGATTTGAGGTCTGGCAAATAATAATTACAGCATTTACTTTCTTCAGTTTTTGACTATCAGACAGTGCCAGTGGAAATTTACGTTTGTGCTATATTTTCATTTTCATGTACTGTACTCCTAAAGGCTATACATTTTGTATATAGTTGTACCACAGAGACATTGTTCTGCTGAAGATCACACAAATATGAGTTATTACAATATGTGCAGTATTGGATCACAACACAGTTATACTAATATTTCAAAAGGAAAAGGGGGTACATATAAAAATCACTGGTATGCAAGACTCCAATAGTCAAGGTAGACAGAAATAAACATATTCAGGACGATTAATAGATGTCCTTAAGGTAGTTATATGAATAAACAAACCCAGAACAAATCAGTTCAAATAGCTTTTTAACTATTTACTAAATTTGGGCAGGGTAACGTCAGAGGGATAGCGAAACAATGTTTCGATTAATTGCAATTACCGTATTTTACGGACTATAGGTCGAATTGCTGCTTTTCGGCTAAATTTTTTGGGGAATACTAAGATAGGTCGAGGATGCCGATGACAACTTGGGTAAATATCGTCACATCGAACGGGGGTTTTTTTTTTTCTTTTTTACATCGGTAAACATTTGTCCTATAACGTTCTTCAGTAAGTATATGCAAGTATTAATTCAAGAATAATATTCTTATGTGTCATAAAAGAAATAATTATGAAAGTTAAATTAAATAAAATTTTGTTTTTAAACTTATGTTTGTGTTTTTTTATGATACGAGTCCGGTTTATAAACCCAGACATCGAAGACATTCAAATTAGGCCATCTGTGGGTGTCACAATAGATGGTAAACGGATGTTCATACAATAAAATAATTAAGCTGTCAAAACAATGTATCACCTTGTGCAGTTTTATTGACACACCTTTAAACTGTGTTCAATTATTAGTACACAATTTATGTGATTGTCTCGGTCCAGTAAATTTTCAATCAGCTGATCAGGATAAGTGCTGACAGAGGTTCACCTGTGTTGATTATCTCATGGTGATTATTTTATTTGTTCCTAATTGACCAATTCAAGTGTAGAACATTATAGTTTAACGAAATCGATAATTATTTTCCAGTACATTTAGTATAAAAAGCTTGTTCACCACGTGTATTGTGAGATATAATATTGCAACCGCCATGTTTTACTACAACCTCGTGCGCATGCTCGTGTTCGGTACCCCTCGTGTTTGATGGAAAGCTATAGGCCTATAGCTATATTTAGATATTTTGTGATAATCATTTTATAAACGATCCACCTTGTGATTTTTTTTTCAACAACATACATTTTTTATAGTATATAATTTTTTATTAGGCCAAAAAAAATATATGTGTTTCCTATTACATGGAATTTAAAAATAGGGTAGGTAGGTTTTTTTTTGGGTTTTTTTTCTTTTATGGAAAAAGGGGGGGTTGAAGATTCAATGTATATTGAACAGTATAATAAACGTGTATAAACAGTTGTGATTACCTTTTCATTTCAGCAATGTTTGCTCCAATCAAAAGATTTATGTCCTTGATGAAGTCATTGTTTTTTGAGTCCATGCTTTTACAATGTAATATTGAATTCCTTTGCCAATGAACTGATACTTGTATATATCATATTTACTGGTTTCGAGATGACTCGTCCATAAACCAACTCGGCCATATACCGATTCGTCCATAGACCAATTCGGCCATAGTCAATTCGGCCATACTTTTTATAATGAGATATACCAAATAGCGTCATTGTTTTGTAGTATTCTTAAGAATTGTTCGTAGTTTACATGGTTGTAGAAAAAGGTTTTGCCACCTATATTTAAAGCATCTTGCTGTATGATAATGTCACATGGACGATGAACAATCTCTATCATGCAGGGTTCTCGTTCCTGCTACGACTGTGATGAAGTGGTGGATCTAATAGGAGCAATATAGAGTAAGCAGGATAATTATTTATTGTATTCTATACAATGTTTCATAGAGATTTTCGTTGATTTAGCTTAATATGTTTGTGTTATTTTGTTGATAAATTTGAATTTGTTGTGAATATGCAAAGGGAAATAACTGTATCTATTTCCATTATCCAGGAAGGGGAAAAAGTCTGTTTATATGTCAGTTTGATATGAAGGGTTGTATGGGTTTTACAGAATAGAGAAAAATGGTCTTAAAATGAAACGAGTATGCCATGAAAATGGCCCTTCAAAATTTTGATTATGATTTCAACACATAAATATGTTTTTGTCTACGTTACTATGAATAGGTCGTTCCTATTCCGGAATTTCATGACCATAAAATCAAAAAAATTAATATTCCGAAATTTCATGATTAATATTAAAAAAAAAATTATATTTATAATAAAACTTAAAATTTTAGCTTAGAACTTGTTAAAGACTGTATTAAATATTCCATTGCCTAATCGACTTTATTTCTATGGCCGAGTCGACTATGGACGAATTAACTATGGCCGAGTCGACCTGTACCCATATTTACTGAGCCTTAAAGTTCAAACAAAATGCAACTGTACAGTAGTGAATTAGATGATGACAAAAGAATGGATATGAATCAGTCATTAATGTACTAGCATTATCACCAAAGCCAACAGTAGTGGCCCCAACAAGAAAGTAAAGATACTGAAAATTCTAACGACATAACACAACAATGACCAACAAAATTCCAGACTATGGGTTAAACATGATTTTTAGATACCTACATGTAAGCACCCCCTTCCTGTAAAATCAATCCATAATGCATTCAACAGATGTAGAATCTAGGACACAATGGCAAGTCCACTCCATATTGAATTGATAAGACGGGTTAGAAATGTGTCAGAAGACAAATCATACATTTGTACATTGTCAACAACAAAAGTCTGAAGTGGAAAGTCCATTAACAAGTATTAAAGGCAAATTTAAAGGCATATTCACCCATAAAACAACTAAGGGACAACTGTTAAATAATCCAAACTAGGTACAGACAATTTCAAGTATTTAATGTATTACAAGGTGCTGGCATTTAATTTATTTATCCGTACGGCCAACAAATAAGCTTGTTGAACAAGTGCGCCGCCATTACGATTTTATAATAAAAGAGATGGTTACGGAAAAAACACGTAGTTTTCCGGAAATTTTTCCGAAATCGTCAAAAAAAAGTTTAAGGTCGTTAATTTGGCCAAAAAAAAATAGGGTGGGTCGGGTAACCGGAAACACACATATTTTTTTTTTTGGCCTTATACAATACAATATTGAACTGATTTTCGTTAACACTTCATTTTTCGATCATTGAATATTGATTTTTTTTTTCGGATGTTGAACATTTTATTCCCGGAATTGCACCCCCTGTTAGTGTTAGTATATTTTTATTGCTTTACTTAAAAAAAAATAACACCAAGAACATCGATAATTTCAGTCTTCTTATTAAGGAAAATCACCTACAGCAAAATAAAGGTATACTGTCAACAAAATCGTCATTTTTATCGAGATTTTTTTTAGGGATTCCAGATTTTTCAACTTCATCCTTGTATAGGTCGATGTGGACGATAGGTCGAAGCCAGCGTGTTGAGAAAAAAAAATATCGACCTATCGTCCGTAAAATACGGTAACTTCTCCCAGAAGTCTCCCCACTTCTCCCCGTGAGCTCCCTGAAAGAGAAGTCACTTCTCCCTCTCATTTTAAAGTAGTGAGAGCCCTGCAGTACATAAATTTATTAAAACATGTATAGCTAAAATTCTCTTTATCATATTTCAACCAAGAACGTCCCTGGATCCAGCTTTGATTAAATGTACGATCTGGCCGACATTCTTTTTCGTACTTTGCACACTTCTCACTCTGACTCACACTTTCATTTGTTGTAGCAGCAACTGGCTTTCTTTTCCCATGCTGTGCACCTTCAAAATGTTTTAAGAACGACCACATTTTTCATTATATTGAGGTTAACTTTTAGAACCGGAATTTACAAAATTCTAAAATTTAAACGGAATCGGTGATGGCAACAATAAAAACCCGACCCGCCATGTTTTCAAATATAAACACACGAAATGGTCGCGTTGATGCATCACAGCCAGTTTAAACTATAAAAATACAATGATTAATAGAATTATCATGGAAACAATTGCATGCTTAAGAAGTAAATGTCATATGAAGCAGAATATAATTCCGAGTTGACTGTGATCGTTCTGGCATACCAGTTGCATTTCCAATTTCTAATATGGAAATATTTGAAGCAAGGGTTTTGGGGGAAAATATTAATTTTTTGTTGAAAAATCACCAATTTTGAGAATTGAGTCGCCGCTATCGTGAGGGGATAATTAATATCAACAAAAGGAAATTATGAGGTACGTACCAGTAACTAAAGAGAATGTATATAGTAAGCAGCAGGTCAATCTATTCTATAAATTTTGGTATAGTCCGTTTGACTTCTATAAAACCTACAGAAAAAAATTCTTAAAAATCCAGTTTTCAAATCAACAATTTTATTTCTAGATGTATATTAATATATGATATATACGAACTCTGACAATTAATTTCAAAATTTTTGGTCAATTATTAAAAAAGTTATCCATTAGGTCTCTATGTTAATTATATTTTCTGAAGTGTAAAACTCTGGCTGGAGTGAGTACAAATAACAGACTGTACCATGTGACATAGGACATTTAAATATTAATCAATAACAATTGACTATCACCTTAATGGTCAGTTGATGAGTAGCCTTTTAATATTTAAATGTCCTATGTCACATGGTGTAATGAAATATACATTGAAAGCATATGTCTGTTATTTTGTTTTGATGGTTGGGCTCTTACACTATTTGTACTTACTCCATGCTAATTTTTATACTTCAGAAAATATAATTAACATAGAGACCTAATGGGTAACTTTTTTAATAATGGACCAAAATTTTTGAAATTAATTGTCAGAGTTCGTATATATCATATATTAATATACATCTAGAAAAAAAATTGTTGATTTGAAAACTGGATTTTTAAGATTTTTTTTCTGTAGGTTTTATAGAAATCAAACGGACTATAAGAGGAATTGAAGAGGAACAAATATGGTGGCTACGACACAAAATAACAGATAATATCTTCTTCTATGAAGGTGACACATGACAGATGCCATATACTACTATTTAAGGAATCCTCTTACGGAATATCCATTTGACTTGTTACAAGATTTGCTATGAACCAGTAAGATGAACATATACTACTATTTAAGGAATCCTCTTACGGAATATTCATTTGACTTGTTACAGGATTTGCTATGAACCAGTAAGATGAACATATACTACTATTTAAGGAATCCTCTTACGGAATGAACCAGTAAGATGAACATATACTACTATTTAAGGAATCCTCTTACGGAATATTCATTTGACTTGTTACAAGATTTGCTATGAACCAGTAAGATGAACATATACTACTATTTAAGGAATCCTCTTACGGAATATCCATTTGACTTGTTACAGGATTTGCTATGAACCAGTAAGATGAACATATACTACTATTTAAGGAATCCTCTTACGGAATATCCATTTTACTTGTTACAGGATTTGCTATGAACCATTAAGATGAACAACATTTTCACACTGTTTGTGATAGTAATTGTTCTATATTGTGGCCAGCCAAGTTTACAGTTGTGGGCGAGTTAGAGTTCCTAGAAAAAACAACTGTGTATCGTGAAGTGTTTGGTTATCTCTGTTATGGGGGAACAAGAGTTCTTACAAAAAACAACTGAGCATTATCTAAGGTACAAGTTGAGCACATCTCACAATGATTGTCACATTCATCTGAATGGGAACCTAGCTATATCTCATTAAGGACAGTAGTTACTGCTGAGCATCAATTCATTAAGGCAGTTCTATAAATTTTGCAGACATGTATTGAGTATACCAGTAGTGATAAGAAGATGAATCACACTTACTTCTTTAGACTTCCCTTTTCCTTTACTTAATCCTGTAATAGAATAGTTACATTCATTTACATATAGTACTTTTATTAGAGTAAAATAAAATCAATTGCAGATTTTTTTTAATGGAAGGGATTGGAAGCTGTTAGCATCACCTAGAACTTTGTTCTTTATTACATAATTCATTACTATGTTATGTAATTTGATGATTTCCTATCCTATTTTATACAAAATCTGAAAATGTGAACTGCATTTTGTGTATTGCATCATAGCTTCCTGTGTAGCCAGATATGGATAAAACAAGAAATTCAGATTAAGTCATAATTAATTATATTAAGGACATCCTGCTTTTATTCAGGTCTTAAACGCTGATATAAAGATCGCAATTGTAAATAACAAGGATGCGACTGTATGCCCGAGCTCACCTCACTTGAAACAAAATAGGGCGACTTGACTTCTCCCTTAGAGAACAAGAGAGAGAAAAGAAGGCATGACAGAGACTTCCAATGGCTTCAGAGAGACACGTTTCTGCAAAATGTGTTGTTTCCTAATATATATTTTTTTTTTTTTTTTAATATTTGCATTTGTAAAATGTGCCTTTTCTAATATAACATCGATCTTAATATTTAATTTTAAATGATTTTTTTTGTAATTTTTATTATTGTTGAACTACCAGTATATCAAACTTACTTGATTTTGGCTTTTTTGTCGGTGTTGGGGTGGTTTTCTTTACAGCACTGTCTTGGGGTTCAAATAAATATTCTTCATGATCTTTTCCTTCACTCTCTAATGCCTAATAAAACAGTTATAAACATTGTAAAGTGAAGCAATATTTATAACAGTGAATATAATCAGTAGTTTGCCATTGAATCTCAGTACCCAATTCAGGTTTGCTTGACTTGCTGTATAAATAGTTTATTTAGTTAATTTATTTCTGTTTGGGAAATACATGTATAAAGTTAAATGAAAAACATGTAATATATATTTCTTGTAGTTTTTCTCTTCATAGTGATGGGCATCTGAAGAAATTTCATAATCAATCGTGAGTTTCACATGAATAACTAATTATTGGTTATAATCAGAAAAAGGATGTTTTGTTGTTGAAAACGACTTATTTTATGCAAATTTTACATTATAGCTCTTATATATAATGTTGTGCATGTTTTTTCTCTCTCCATATTTGTACTTTATTCTAAGGTTGTTAGATGAAAATAAACATGTTACACTATTGCCTGAATGTGTTATTGTATTGCAGTGATTGGGATTACCACGCGCCCCGCGCCATAGTCGCATTACCCGACGAAATGGCGCATTTCCACATAAAAACTCCGCGTCATACGCGCGCATTCGTTTTCTGATGAAGTCAGACGTACATTCTACATACAGCCGAACCGTTCTGTCAAGACTGCACGGACATAGTCTCATTGAAAATTTGTTAATCCCAATTACTGTATCTAATTTATAATTTAGTTTTTATTTCAAAATGATCTGTGAAAGTTCAACTGCAAATCAACATCGATATCTGGTACCTTGTGTACATACAATTTTATACCTTTACATACGGAATTCAGACTTAAATAAATTGTAAACCAGTTTCAAAAACTGATATATCTGATAACGGCAAAGTGCAACAACGGACTTATAAAACTTTCCCGGTGGGAAGTACCGATCAGCATGTCACTTTCCCGTGGGTTTTTTTTACTTTCCCCGGGAAACGTGAAATGGGAATTTTCATGCATTGCACAGCGTTTATCATGCATATCAGATGGATTTTTTTTGTCCAGATCAAGGTTTAAGCCAAGAATTAAAAAAAGTGTTAAGTTCAAGCTCATATGTCCTTCATCATATTTATTCAAACAGAAGGGTGTGAGTTGTCAGATAGTTTATATATCTCCTCCACCCATGTATTAAAGTTTGTTAAATGTTTTTATTCTACATTATTTTTCACACTGGATTTTGGTGCATATAGTTCTGTCATTATGGCCCATTCATATCAAAAATGTCCCATTGACAAGGAAGGGAAGGGGGCCATAGTCCCATTGAACTTTTTTTAATCCCAATCACTGGTATTGTTTTTATATTATTGTGGCCTGTCAGGCCTGAATTATGTTTCATCACCAGACTGATCAGTGGTGCACTGGTGCAGTACCTTAAATAACTAACGCTGAATAGTGATAAGTGGTAACTGACTGCCTTTATCACGTCAGATAATAAATCCATAGACAGTGAACAAACTTTAATAAATTCTGGGGAAAATTCAACAAATGAAATACAACACCAAACAGAAATACATTTGATTGAACAGTCCATAGAAAACAGAGCATTGTTGTTCACACTGAATTTCATCTCTTATAGTGTACAGAAATCAGCATTGTTACCAGTAGTATTCCATGTGTTTATTCATGAAAATCATATTGTCAATATTTGAAGGACTTTTTGTATTCTTTGCCATAGATCTTGCAAATAGCTTTTGCAATTTCTAAGTTTTCTTTGTTAGCTGGCCCCTCCTTTATCTTCCTAAAACCAAAGTATATCCAAACCTGGACAGATTTGTTTTTAGCTGGATAGGGCCTTTTGTTTGTCGGCCATGCTTCTAACCTATGTGTCATCTAGAGCACATGTGTATTTGCTTTTCTGTCAGAAACCTACAAATTTGATGATTTTTTTTTAGCTTTCACTGGATTTATTATACTTTTATTGGACATTAGAAATATAAAAAACAACTATTTAATATGATTTGATGAAATATGAATCTGTCATTTTCTACTTAATTACACTACATCATCTTTCAGCTATACAATGCATCATGGCAGTCAGTTTTATTGATGGAGGAAACAGCAACCTGAAGAAAACGACGGAACTGTCTCAAGTCACTGACAAACTTTATTACACGATGTTGTATCGAGTAAACCTCGCCTGAACGGGATTCAAACTCACAACTTTAGTTGTGATAGGCAATGATGGCATAGATAGTTACAGTACGCACAGCACGTTTTAGCAAGAAATCAGTCAAATCAAGAAAATATTGACGAAATTATAAAAAAAGTCGGTGTTGACACCGCGAAATGCCCACGTGGCTTGCAAGGGGATTACTAGAGCACAATATCCACATAAATCATGACTGTCGTAAATACCTATGAACGTCTTCGACTCAACTATCACCAGAACAGTTCACAAGGTGCAGACGAACAGCGTTAACTCACGTTTGTCAGTCCGGTACGACCACTTCAAATCGTGGATGCCATTATTTACGAGTACACAGCGGCAAATGATATCCATCATCTGATTGGTTAATATTTCTCACGACACGCCAACATTCTGATAACGCTCGAAATATATGCTTTAATTTTTTTCAGTGAGAATTACGTTTAGAAGTAATTTTATACGATTATAATATACCTAAAAATCTTTTACAATATTTTTCATATGTTACGAAGAATTCTAATATGACGCCGTGTTATCGTCAGTTTATATAATACTCAACAACAACACTCTTAGCGCAAACGCAGTAATGTTGTCAATTCGGCTATTCTGTGTACCCTCCAGCGAAATGGTGTACGTTATACTAACCTACATTTACCGTAGAAAATTAAAATTCCACGAAATGTTGTTGACAATTTTTTTTTATTTTTTATTTTTTATTTTTTTTTGTCATTTTCATTTTTTACAGACAATACTGAACAATTACACAACAAGACAAAATATAATGGTAAATTATAAGATAATTGACAATTTTGGCACGTAAAGAACATGACGTCATATGAAGACTTCCAGTTTAGAACATAGAGATCCTGACGTTTTTTGGCTTCGTGTACGCCTCCTTGTCGAAGTGGGATTTGTAGTATTTTCCCTTTCTTTTGAATTGATATTCATCAATGACAACATTTAGTAATCTCAAATGACAGAAATCGTATCTTTGTGTTCGGGAGGGTAACGGAACAGCCAAATACATTTCTGTGTGTATAGGCGGCGTTTTGCAAGTAAATTACCGTATTTGTCCTATTAGAATCGAAATAATCTATGGCAGCCATTGTGTTATATTCATTTAACCATGGGCTGGGCCTTTATAATTGTTAATTTAACCCCTTGCTGTCAGTCGGGATTAAATTCGATTATAAAGGCCCAGCCCATGATTAAATGAATATAACACAATGGCTGCCATGGATTATTTCTTAAGTAAAAACACTTACCGTGTCGTGAGAAATATTAGCCAATCAGATGACAGCTATATACTCTTGGAGTTTTACCGTTGACTGTGTGCCATAGTAAAACGTTGGTGGCCTATTTTAGAGCAAAGTTTCAAGTTTGCAGGGGTGTTCTGACTTCTAGAGTAAAGCTGAAGCAGTTGTGAAAAAATATGTCTCGTCGGAAAGTTAATCAATATGCTAGCGAATAACAACAAAGATTGTTTGAATGTGTGATTTTTTAATATTTTTTTCAAGCCTGAAATAGAACTGGTAGTGGCTTGGCTACGTTGATCGTTACATCCCTTGTTAGTATATATGGTATGTAGGCTGCGTGACCTCTATGAAAGCGATTCAAGCCCCTGTGGATTTCACCGACATTTTATGATGTATCACTACCATTTCACTGCGAAAAAACATCGACCAAGGTGATTTCATGCTAAAAACCTCTGTACGTACTGTATAAATCCAACTACCAAACGATCACGATGGCCCCGCTTAATTACGTCACAAGATTTTCAGAATATCAAAGTGAAAGTAGAATAGTGTGATTAATCATAAATAGATTTTTGTGTTCAAGCACTTGTTTTAAGCCATCAGCAAACTGATTTTACTATAAATAGTATAATCAATCATCAGAACACCACTGCTATTCAATCTGTTTGAAATATCAAAAAAGGCAATCGAACATATTGGGTTTAAATATTTACATCAATAATTTTATATTCAGGATTGAAATGACACGGGGCGAACAGAGGAGTAAAACTATGTGGTAGAACATTAATTGTATGAAACAAGTGCCTTTGACTTTGATAAATTGTTTTCGACTTAATATTACAAGGATTTTATATTATATATATATGGTTTTAAGTGTAAGTGTGTGTGTGTATGAAAGGGAAAAACAAGATATCTATCTCTCTCTCTCTTTGTTTGTGTTTACTCATGGATAGTCAATGCAAATTTACAGATGCACATGGAACTGGAAGGCATGGCCATGGCCTGATGTGATGATCTCGCTCTGGATAAATTCAATGCATCAGAACATAGTTACCTTTTGCAATCGTTCAGTCAGTACTGCCTTAACCCCAGTTTTATCAAGGCCACGTTTTTCTAATTCGGCACGTAAGTCTACGACGCGTAAGTCAGCTAATTTCTTTGCACCTTCCCCCTGCGTTGCCATTTTAGTGGAGAATGCCCGGATGAAACGTGATTAATTTAAACAAAAACCAACAAGTTGCAGTATACAACAATGTACCACTATTTTTCTTCAAAGTACGAGACTAGACTCTAAGGAGTGTGCAACTCTTTTCTGGTACATGGAAGTGAAATTAAAGTTACTGGTCTTAGACTAATGGATTAATGACAATTGGATATAGATATATATTGGAACTATAAAACTGAACCAAAGTGTTCTTTAAAAATATAAAAAAAATATACATTTCATTCAAAAGGCAGCTATATATACTAGGATATGCAGACATTATTTAGAACACGAACTACTTTCGAAAAACACAAACTCGTGCGTAAATAAGTTAATTCTCATTTGTGGAGCCCAGTTTAATGATATCGCTTGGCTTACCACTTTCCCTTTTTAAATCGGAAACAATTCGAGCTAAACGATCAAATCTGCTTGACAAAAATATACATTTCATTCAAAAGGCCGTAATTACTATACAAATACAAAATATTTGATTGCTAATTACAGCACCCAAGATGAGCAGAATAATCACAATAAATTTAGTTACAATGATTGGAATGATTTACATATATTATGATTCATGACATTTATATCAACAGTTACAAATTACATTATTTATTGTACATTTATTAGGAGGCACACATAATAATGTGTTAATGATCAATCCCTAACAAATACATTTTGTACATGTACATGCAGATTATACCATTATAAATGGAGGAGACACACTGGGAATAGAGACATTCATGGCACTATGCATACATGAATTTAAATTAATATACTAGTATTACAAATGTATAACATAAACTATTCAATGTCTAGGTATTTATAAATAAATTAAGTCAATCCTATAGTAAAGCTACAGTTAACCCATTAACATAGTGTTTCTTTCATTTGTTAATATTTTTTTGTATCATTTTTACCAACTCTTTCAGTACATTTTGATTTTCATTACTCATTAGCCAGATAAATTTATCAGTATTATTTAATTTCTCTGCGTTAGGCAAGGATTTATATAAATCCTTGCGTTAGGATATAATTTGAAAATACAGCCTAAATGATTTTCTCTAAAAGTTTTGAATTTTGTACATCTTATTAAAAAGTGTATCTCATCTTCAACTTCACAATTACATAAAGTACAAATACGTTTGTGTTCTGGCAGATTCTTATGTCTACCCTTTTCAATTTCTAAATTATGAACACCGATTCTGAATTTTGTGAAAATATTTCTCTCTGAGTAAGGAAGGGATTCAAGATAGGATTCAAAACAGGGGCGGATCCAGGATTTCAAGTTAGGGGGTGAGCACATAAAAAAAAATCTCGCCGAGCGGAGGGAGGCGCGGAAATTTTTGGGGTATTTCGTGTGAAAAATCACCGATTTTACTAACAAAAAATCATATTTTTTTCCAATTTTAGGGCCCCCCCCCCTTGGATCCGCCCCTGCAAAATATAGTCCCCTTATCTAGAACACGAACTACGTGATATTCCCACTACTTTATGACCATCTTCTACCAAAATGTGTAACTTGCCACCACAAGAACAAAAATTTGACAATTCCCTCTAAAAGTGATATAGAAAATACAAAGATGAATTCCAAAATATTATTATTGTGGTAAGCGGGTGGAACAGTTTTTACATAACAGTTCCCCATTGAATCGACAAAATTCAAGAAATATCATGATCTACGTCCAGTATCAATGATAAGTTACCTACAAACTCAACATATTGCTAAATGTAATAAATGTTACCATCACATCTATAATAAATTGTTGCTTAAAATTGTTAAAAAATGCAAAAATATATATAAAGCTGCGAAATGTATTGTCCATGATTTTGGCACACGTCAAATGAAAAATTTTCAATGTAGAACGTCAGCGCACAGGGGCTTGTTACGATTTTTTTTATCCCTCGACTTACTCTAAAAAGTAGTCGAGGGATAAAAAAAAATCGTAACAAGCCCCTGTGGTTAGCGCGGTAAAAAAGTATCTTAAAGTTCTACATAGCATGACATATATGAGGTAAAAAGCTAAATATATAACTTACGTTTATTGTTTGTAACTTATCCATTAAATAAAACCTTTTGTATAAATTGTTTGTAAAATACGAGTAGACGATGTCCTTTTTTTCTGTCATAAATGAATTTGTACCGTATTATCAATTGACATGTTAGATTTCAAAAATTCAATATGAAGGCAAATTATTCACACTATAACTCTTAGTTACGCCATGTCAATAATGGATTTAATGGCAAATATTAGCAAATGAAATTTAAACATGGTTAGGGTTAGCATTAGAATACGAGTTCTTAGAATCTAAAGTTAAAATAAGATCTGTCACTTGCTTTACTTTACTGGTATGTCGCGGTGTGGGAGATCTGAGAACTTATCCCATTACAGGTCATGTGCGAATCACCCCAGGTACAATCCAATGAAAATGACGAATACAAGACCATGAAAGTGTTACTAAAAATACGTGCTATAAGTAATCCGATATGTACTACCTATATTATATTATGGACTCGAAATATTATTACCTACTGGTAAGATTTTGGAACAATTGAACTTACATTACAAAAAGGTATTGAAGTAAATATTATCACTTTATACAAACGTAGCCGATCCTGCCATTTATATGCTATCAGGACTATTACCGATTGAAGCAGAAATACATATAAAAGCCTTAACATTTTTTGGAAACATAACAAGATCTGAACACACCTCAATTGAATGGAGACTCGCAGAGAGGCAGCTACAAGTTAAGTCTTATGATAGCAACAGTTGGTTTATGGATATAAGAAAAATATGTATTCAATATGATATCATGGATCCATATACATATCTAGAAAATCCACTTCCAAAATCGAAATGGAAAAGATTATTAAAACCAAACAAGTACACCAATATTGGAAAAATACAATAACGGAAAATATGTTATTATACACCAGTTTAAAATACTTAGACTCTAACTATAACATAGGTACTATACTAATACTTAGACTCCAACTATAACATAGGTACTATACTAATACTTAGACTATAACTATAACATAGGTACTATACTAATACTTAGACTCTAACTATAACATAGGTACTATACTAATACTTAGACTCCAACTATAACATAGGTACTATACTAATACTTAGACTCCAACTATAACATAGGTACTATACTAATACCTAGACTCTAACTATAACATAGGTACTATACATCCTTTACTGAAATCGCAAAGTGCCAACATACAAGACATCAGAAGAATTCCAACTAGGCTAAAAATCGTTACAGGAATATATATTCTACAAACAAATAGAGCTGTATATTCCAAACATCTTATTTCTGCGACATGTAATCTATGTGGAAATGCAGACGAAACCCCGCAACATTTTGTACTATGTTGTAAAGCATTGCAGGATATTAGGGAGCCTTTAATCAAGAGGATAATAGTCGTAGGTAGCGCAGTATTGGCAAAAATAAAGGCAAATCAGCCAATAGATATACTACAACTTATATTAAATCCATTTATCTATGTAGATAAGTATGACAGAAACCAGATCAAATCACTGGATACCATTGGAGAGGTACTGGAACCTTTATGTAGACAGTTTTTATATAAAATCCATAACAAAAGATACGAACTCCTAGGCCTAATGGAGAATAAACAAAAAAGGAGAATGGAAAAAAGAAATGATATATATCCATATAATGTATAAATTATTATTATGTACTCAAATGCCAGTATATGCTTTGCTTATGGATGCTTGTTTAGTAGCCGTACTGGAGAGTGTGTACATGGACTGCAAGATCCCACTTTGTCAAATATTTTAGATTTTAAACTATTTATCAGCTAGTTTTATAATAACCAGTGTATATACATAATTTTTAGCAGTCGTTTTATATAGCAGTGATACTGAGGGACTTCTGTAACTATTTATTTTACGCGTCGCTATATTATGGTGGTGGATTACCATATTATGTGTTTTACGCCGTAGTGATGGTGACTTTTATAAATCATATGTGTTTTATACCGTAGTGATAGTGACTTTTATATATTTTATGAGTTTTATACCGTAGTGATAGTGTCTTATGATATCTTACGCGTAGTAATTATTATGGTAATGGATTAACCTTCCTCTCATATGAGGTGTGCCTTGATTGGCAGAAGCTCGTCAACAGATACAGATACCGATTGGCCGAAAAATGTCTTAACGGTATATATCATATTATTCATAACATAAGGTCACTCGCATGGAATGGAACGTTAGCATATTATGCTTTTAATACACGATTTGTTGGTTACATGTTAGATCTATACAAACAATGATGGCGGCCCCCATGAAAAATGAATATTTTGACAGGTATCCATTAGATGTGATCATACAATTTGTTGATTTCTACTCTAGGAAATTAAACTACTTTTCTGAAAATGAACGCACATGTCAATGTTTGCCTGTGTTGCTGTAGATTCACCATTTTTGACAAATGGAACAATCTAACAGTAACAGATAATCTGTATATGTTACGTTGTAGTATCCAATTCTGGCTTTTATACAACGTTGAGATTTGACTCTCGAAGCTTAATGAAGCTGTTTTGCCCTGAATCTCCGTTCAAATATCTCCAGAAGTCCCATTTCGTCGTTTCTCTGTTTCTGTTTCTGCCTGTAATGGCCACAATCATCTAGCTAATTATAATGCCATGACTTAGGTGCGCATAGGACACCTAGATACAGTTAGCTCAACGCGAATGGATTCTCCCACTCCAAAATCTGTGGAATTTCTTGGTCTAAAACCGAAATACACCGATATCCACCGAAAAAATATTGGTGTATCTTTGGAGCATTTGGTCAAAAATTTATGGTTTTAATCCTATTGATCTATACCAGTTTCTCCACGGGATACAGACAGGTGTTATTAAAAATCAATAACTCAGGTAAGCATAATTGCCGTTTGTGTGACTATTTATAGTATTTGTCATCAGTAAAAAATATTTGTCATCTTTGGCAAACTATAATATTTCCCTGGTTCCGTGTGTTTTCCCTTTTGCTAAGAACAGTAAAATTCTCGGAATCAATATCTCACATAGGGGTATGGACATTTGTCAATTGCCAGTACCCCATCAGGCATGTGCTTAGTCAGAACGATATTTTCGAATCCGGTGCTAATAAAAATTTGTGATGAAATTATTTCATTGAAAATTGCACTACCGACTTGTCTTTTTTCAGCAAACTAAAATATTTTGTGTTGACTTATTTTTTTATTTAAAATGCCGACTGTTCCGCGGGATTTCCCTTGTGATAAAAATAGTAACATTCTCAGAATTACTATCTCGTATAGGGGTATGGACATTGACCATTTGTCAGTACCCCGTCGAGTTGAGTTTTGGAGCTTCTGCAGATGATACCAACACCCTAAATTATCAAAAAATGACATTACAATGTGAAAGGCACTAGAAAATCAATGCATCAATCGTGTATGTTCAGGTTTTGACTGATTTGAAATACAATGTATTACACAAAAAATCGCACGAGCGCAAAAGGTAAAATTTCGTCATTTTAAAGTTGTAAGAGTGCTACTGGTTTTGATAAATAACGCAATAGATGGTCATGTATCATGTGTAACATCCTAATCAGATTAACTACCGGAGGCATTTAAACATTTTTATTACTCTAGACGACCATAAACCACGCGGTGTTGGGTGGACCAGCTTGGGAGGATTTTGAGAGCAAAATCTGAAATTAACGGCGGCACACAGATATTCACCGAAATCGGGGGAAAACGATAGAGAATCCATTCGCGTTGAGCTAACTGTGCGATAACGTAACCCTCATTCCGCTTGTGCTCCATTTAGGGTTACGACTCGATCCCAATCAACATATGGGATCAAATTAAAATTTTCGTTCCGTGAATATTTCAACTTTCTTTTTGCATATCTGGTCATAACTTATTATTCCCTACAATGTTTAAGTAATGGTGATACGAAATAAGTGTTACAATACCTGTTTCTACCTTCACGATCGATTTCGTATTCGAAAATTGTATCTTGTCTGCCATAACACCTTACGTAGACTCTTGCCTTACTTGTAATGGGCGGAGCCTATCCATATATGTGGATCTGAATGCCAAATATGGAAAACTTTTACTACGATGTTTACAACCGACATCTACATGTAAATAAGGATATCTCCAAAACGAGGCATGTGCACGTGAAATAGCAGCTTGTAAACAAAATGTCAGACAGAAAGAAGATTTCATGCATTCAAATTTTCAGATGGATAGAAGTCTACCATGGATTGATGCAGCGTTTACTTAACACCTCAAGGTTTACCTAAATATATTTATCTTTCACCCCCGTTAATTTTTCCAACCACTTACAACGGAATTAGAACAAAAAACCGCCCGGTGTGAATCACTCCGGGCGCTGCTCCCATACGTTGAATGGGATCGAATCGTAACCCTAAATGGAGCACAAGCGGAATGAGGGTTAGGTTATCGTATCTAACGGACACCACCCCCCTCCCCCCAAAAATATAAGAATTCAGTTCAGCTTTGAAGGCCTCGACTGACGGCGCTGTTACTACCCCATGAGGGAGGGCGTTCCAGTCCCTGATTGTACGTGGGAAGAACGAATACTTCCTATAGTCGCTAGCTGCTGATGGTATGGAAGCTTTTGTCGTGCATGTTTCTCGACAGTCGTTTGGGTAGTATTAGATGTCTTTCCTTTGAAATAGCTACTTTCTCATTGGTGATCTTGTACATCATTGTTAGCATTGCATCTTTTCTTCTTTGTTCCAAGGATTTCCATTCAAGGTGTTCTAGAATTTGGTTTACACTTGATCTATTATTGTGGCTTTGGTTACATACATTGTATCTTGCTGCTCTTCTTTAGACCATTTCTATTAGATTGATCTCTGTCTGATGGTAAGGATCCCAAACTGGGCTGGCGTATTCTACTAATGGACGAACCAATGCTTGTATGCATTTTGCTTTACTGTGGTAGAACCTATGTTCAGGTTGCGTTTTGGAAATCCGATAGTTCTATTTGATTTATTGCAGATGTTGTTGACATGGTCGTTCCATCGGAGATCTCATGTAAATGTGCAGCCTAGGTATTTAGCGCTTTCCACAGTTTTGAGAGTGTGTCAATGTAATTTGTAGGATGTTGGTATCGTATTATTTTCCTTACTGATGGTTAGCACATTGCATTTGTCCGGATGGAAGGACATTTTCCATTTTGTTTCCCATAATATGAGCTTGTCTAGATCGTTCTGCAAGTGTTAGAATCCTTGTCAGATGATATGGTGAGATACGCTATTGTGTCATCAGCGAATAGTCGGACGGTAGATTTGATTCCCTCAGGCATGTCGTTGATGTAAAGCAGGAATAATGATGGCCCAAGTAGTGGTACGGATCCTTGTGGTACTCCTGACTCTACATCAATGTGTGTTGGTGAGCTCTCTCCATCCACTACTACTGCTTGTGTGTGGTTGTATAGGAAACTAGCGATCCACCTGTTGATGTTCCCTCGGATTCCATAGTGTTCTAGTTTGTGCAGTAGTACATTTGTTTGTAGGCTGTGGCTGACCTTATCAAATGTAATCTCTAAGAAAAGTATTATGGAAATTTAAAATCTGATTTCTGTGCTTGATCTGACACAATCTGTCCATGACAAAATTAAAATATGAATCGGAATACACTGGTGGGGAGAGGGTGACAGATTTTTTATTTGCAGAATACATTTCTTAGCCTTGTTTAGGCCAGTTAGGGCTTAGGACGAAAATTTATGGGTCTGAGAGCCTTCCAGGATATTGACCAAAGTTGGAATTCAGATTGTTTCATGTCAGACAAAGCTATTGTTTTCTAGTACCAGATATATATTATGGTTGCTAGGCTACTTTCTGATTTGATAGTGATATTTTTCTTTTCATTTTTCCAATCACAAAGGCCTCTTACTATTTCTCTGTCGACATTTATTTCACTCTGTCCCTGTTAACCCAGGCATGGAAAAAAGTCACTCCTCCCCTTAGTCGAATGCAGTGAGAGTCCTATATTGTTTTTAATTGGAAAAATTGATTCCAAGCATGAACAACTTTATGAAATATTTTATGAAATACATACATTTGTAGTTCATTTCATATATATTTATTTAGTTTTCTAGGAACAAATTTAATGTGCTAAAGAAATAAGACACAACTGATTACTGTAGACAAATCAGACGACCCAAGTATACTGTTATTTAATGTATTTTACTTAAGAATTTTTGTCTAATATAACTAAATTATAAATATCGGTGGTGTAAATGGTTAGTGTGCAGTAGATCGTGGGTTTGAGGCCTGGTGGGGTAAAACCAAAGACCTCGTCATCATCTCATTGAAAATTAACTTGTTCTTGCAATGATATAGTTGACAATTGCTGAGTTGGCATAAACAGTAATCATTCACTCACTCATTCTTTATATTTACAGCATACAGACATTATTACGACTATTGAATGCTACGGAAAAGAAAAAGATTGTAGCTCAGAAAACATGCAAAGGATACAATGATTTATTTAAACCATGGTAAGTATGAAACAATTGATATAAAATTTGTTACATGTAAGTTTCACTACCAGTAATTCTATATTTTTGACAATAAGGTGTAGTTGGAGGGGAAATAACACAGTATTGCTATTAACTTTGAATATTTAACTAAGAGTAAATAAAAACTAGTTTAACCCTGCCACTTTTTATTTAAGTGCCTGTTCCAAGCCAGGAAAGTGAGTGGTCATGTATATGTGTGTATGGGATATCAATTTTGCCTATGTTACTACAATTTTTCGATTGTATTTTGGTATTGTACCAACAGTGTGGTATTTGTTGTTTTTCAGTTTACTGGTAATACACATACCGGAATGTATGTTAATATATACACAAGATATGTCTTTTCCTTCATTTTTCACATATATGTTATTGTATCATGCATTTTATGGTAACATGTCTGCTTGATATGTAGTTTTTTTGTATGTGTACAGTCAAGTAAGTTCATATCCTTTATCATAGTTTTGGGCAAATGGTAAGAAATTAAAATTGATTTTAAATTTAAATCAGAAACATTAAACTATCAATTACACAATCAGTTTATTAAAAGCCTCAGGATTATAAAATACATTTTCATCAACCATTTAAATTGTATGTGCTGTGCTCAGTTAAAATGATTATTAACAACAATTAGTTAAAAAGTTATTAGAAATGAAAAAAAATATCTCAATGAAATAAGTATAATGTACAAGACTGCACTGAAATCTAAATAAATAGAGCAAATTTACCTGTTTTATATTTTCGACGTCATTTACTACTCATATACATTTTATTCTGTTTCTGAGAAAATAACCATCCTTTATGACTTATGAGTGTCTAAATTATTATATAGAAATATATTGGACTATCATGCATGAATGCGTTGTCATATCTGGTACTTTCTATTTAAAGGTCACATGATGGAAGTGAGGAAGACAAAGAAATAAAAGAAAAAGATAAAACAGAACCTGTACAGACAGCAGAAGGTTATTGTTACCGTTTAGTTATAAAATCATTTAAGTTTTGATACTCAAAAAGTCTGTGCTTTCTTATATTTGAATGTTGCAAACATTCTAAAAATCTTTTGCATGTAGCAGCAATACCAGTATTTAAAAATTAATTAAATTGACAGTGAAGGCTGGTTAAGAATGAAACTTTACGACAATTCAATTTTCCCATTGTGAACTTTCCATTTATATGTAGCAACATTCCAGCAGCACCTGCATACGGAGTATATATCTCTGAGTTGATACGATATTCCAGAGCAAGGGGTTCTTATCAGGATTTCCTTGATAGATGGTTGCTGCTAACAAGGAAGCTACTGGACCAAGGCTTTCTTTTGGTAATGTTGAAGTCATCACTTTGAAAATTTCACGGTTGCCACCATGACTTGGTTGACCGTTATGGAATATCTGTGTGACAAATGACCACGGATACAGTATGTTCCACTTGTCGTAAACACTTCCTGGTCCTTTCCTCATTCATGACTTATCACCGGGTTTGTAACTAGATTAATATGACGGGTGCCACTACTGGAGCAGGAACTGCTTACCTTTCCGGAGCACCTGAGTTCACCCCCTATTTTTAGTGGGGTTCGTGTTACACGATCTTTAGTTTTATATGTATGTTTTGTAGATCGTTGTTTGACCTTTTGTACTTTTTCTTTTGGCCATTGTTTTGTCTGTTCTTCTTCGACATACAGATTCTGATTAACCCTTTGGTATCTTCAAGCTCTTCCTATAAAGAAGGAACTGTTGTATATGTTGTCATGCATATTATAATTACCCGGTAATAAATTAATTAATACAATATGTTTAAATTAAAACACAAAAAAATAGATATACATTGTTTTCTTGGTTTCTTCTCCAACTTCTGTTATAAATATTTCAATTTAATAGTATTCTACATTAATTTGTAATTAATTTGCTGAAATAATTATAATTTGTCTGTGCAAACATTTAAAGGTTCAATTCATTTGTAGATAATTTATCATCTGCAGAAAGAACAGAATTAGAACTTGTGAATAAGTTGCTGTCAAAAGCAGAAAAAGCTTATAAAGTTAAGGAGAAGGTAAAACTTATATGTAGTGCTATCAGTTAGAAATTAAAAGTATTACATAGATGTCCATGAATTACGGAGATGTCCGAGTAAAATAAAATCCAGAATTTCACCCAGTTAAATAAATACAGATTAATACATGGGCATTTCCATATTGGCCTGGTTATCATCCCGAGACACCAATATTGGCCCTCGACTTCATCTCGGGCCAATATGGGTGTCTCGGGATGATAACCAGGCCAATATGGAAATGCCCATGTATTAATCTGTATTTATTACATACTTCCGACACCTAGAAAAGAGACACCCATATTGGCCCGGGCCGATATGGAAATGATCTTGTAGTAATCCAATAATCGGTTATTTTCCCGGGGTGTGAAAATATGGACAGTTTACTTCCGGTTATATTGGTCAAACAAAAATGCCTTTATTTTAACTAAGTATGTAATAAATGTGTTTATTTCACCGAAACTTCACAGTAAGTTATGTCATCACAATCAAAAATATCATTGAGCGTCCGACAAGTTCCTTTTCCAGCAATATCACAACTACCAGACTTATTGTGGATCCAATGGAAACAACAACTCTTAAGCTTCATATTAGAACTTTACATCTTAAATATTGAATAGAGAAATTACAGGTACTAGTGTTTCATTTATGGCAAAATAGCAAGGTGCCGTCTTTGTATGGCGCCCTGCCCTTCTTCTGTGATGCCCTGCCCTTTTTTCTTGTCTGCTTGTCTTTTTGCCTTTTTATAAACATCTGATTTCTTTACTACAATGACAATTTTATTACATGTTACAAGCCAATCAACAGATTATATAATTTTTGTTTTGATTGCGTAATCTTTGATCTCACCTGGCTTGATTTACCTGGACAAAGAATTCCACAGTATGTATTTAATATGGGCACAATTTCGCATTGGGAAAGTTGTCGTAATCGTCATTCATTGCATGATTCGTCTCGATGTCCGCCATAACGAACTTTTTTAGCCAAATTTATGAAAATGTCGATATCATGTTTATTGAAATCTATCGTATCCATTAAGTATTTTGAAAGTGATTTTAGTCATAAACTTTGGTTAAAGAAACTAAAAAAAATAAAAATGGCGTGATCAACAGGAGTTCGCAATCCACCGAAGCTAATTTTAACCAGACAAACTTTTGATGTATTTATTCTCATTTCTGTGAAATGAAATCTTAGTTCTCAGAATAATATTTAATATGGTCATTTATATGCAAAGGTTGGCTATTCAATTCATTGAAATGCACTGCACGAGGATGCATAAGTTTTTTATCGATCAGCATCCGGGTAACAATTGAGTTCTATTTATAGAACTATTTACAAACAGACACGTGTCTGCAATTAAAAAAAAAACTACAGTATCTTTATTCCAATTGTTGCAATTTGAATATGAGGTCTGAGAAATAATTATTTGTTTTACAACTTGCTTCAGTTTTTGACATTTGTTCTATACTGGTTTCCTACAAAGAATCTATATAGAAGTTGGACCATTGGGCAAACTGGCAGAAATTTTTTTTCTGCTGAAGACTACATAAATATGAATTATTACAATTGTTGTGGTATTAGACCAAAGCACAGTAACATTTCAAAAAGGGTGGGGGAGGGGGTTATTACAATTTGTGTGGTATTAGACCAAAGCACAGTAATATTTCAAAAGGGGGGTATTACAATTTGTGTGGTATTGAGATCAAAATAGTGGCAATGTTGTTTTATCAGTTGGTTGCTCATTTGCAGAGTATCTCCCATCCTAGGAGGTTTTCAATATCCATTACTAACCAATAAGGCAACATTACTGATTGTAAGATTATATTCTTGTTTATTCATAATTAGAAAAAAAATCTGCTCTGCAAAAGTGATTAATGGTTTCAAAATCCTGGCTGAATCCCTGGATATGTGAGCAAAGTTTAATACACAAGGTTTGCAGCCAATAAACAATGATAAAATCAATATACCATCATCTGACTAAACCTTACTTATTCTATTTTTTTTTCATAAATATGATAAAGGTCATCAATAAATTTTCTTTATAAAAAATATTTATAAATTTATACAAATGTGCACGTCAGCACATGAAAAAATCTAGAGGTCAGCACACGGTCTTCAATGATGGACAAGCGTACACACGGACACCATATGTGCCCTTTTCAAAATTCAGTGCCCTTTTCATGAAAATTTTGCTTGCCCTTTTTGGAAGCTAGATGAAACGCTAAATGCTTTTTGAATTTTTTTTTAATAGCTTTCTGAATCAAAAAGATCAAATAAAGATGAACCTAAATCTTCATCAACAACAAGCAAACCTAACCAAGAAGAATGTAGAAAACAAAACACTGACGGATCTAACAATGAGAAAGAAGGACCAAATATTATTCCTGAAAATAAAATCAGAAATGATCGAGTGTTCTCAACAGATGTGAAACAAAAGCAAAATTCTAGAAGATCAAATAATACTAGAAATCTAGTTAATTCTTCAAAACCTGTTGCCATAGAAACAGATAAAAACCGAATTCCAGTAAAGAATACATCAAGATCAAGAGTAGAAAATAGGAGACTTGGGAATCCATCTTTACCTCATATCAAAGCTCCATTCCAAATAAATCCTTCAATACCATTCCCCAAAAAATCTACCTCAATTACAAAATCTGTACCTCAGGTACGCCCATCTTCTTCTAGTAAATATAGACAGACTACTAAAGGTCAACCCCCATCTAGAAATATGGAAAGTTCACAAAAAAAAGGTCATAGTTCAGGTAAAAAGGATCCTCAATCCCAAAATATTTTAGATAATCGGATTGAAAAGGAGAACTCAAATACTAGAGAATCAGTGAAAAAGTTGAGTAAAGATTTAGAACAAGATGATGTTAATGTTTGTCAAAGTAATAATAGTGATAGTGAGCAGAAATATGTGGATAAAGAAGAATTAATAAAGGATGATAAAGTGGACAATAGACAAGATGTAGTAGGTGATACTAATAATAAACAGATGGCAGAACTAGAAATACAAGATAAAAAGTCTGAAGAAAAACATAAATTTAACCTGTTGACAGATGGGTAAGGATATCTATAAGTAGAAACTGCTGATTAACTAACTATATCAGAAGCACCATTTAACTATATCAGATGTACCATTGTATTATACATTATCTAAATCAAATTATTCTGAATTTGTAATATTTATTTTCCAATGAACAGCAAGTTCCATATTGCTCCACAAGTGCTATGATAATGTAATACGGTTGTACAACTTCATATGGACAAGTATTGTTTATTTTTGCCAGTTATAAATGTCTGTATATTTCTTTATTTATAAATATATTTTATTCTACAACTATCTACTGTAATCCTTCAAACATTACATTTTACCATGATGTATTTCTAAATTTCTTTCAGCAGACAATTAAAATGCATTTCAAATAATTGTATAAACCTGTCAGTTAATCTTACTTATATATTGATGTATGCACTGTGATTGTTTCATGGTTGTAGGTGGTTGGTTAATTTTTTGTTTGATGCCAAATGAACGTTTTTTTCAGCTAAATGAATATTAGAGTAAAAAAGTTACTTTCCGATGATATCTACTTTTTCTAAGACCAACATGCTCAGTCATGTTGAGCTAGATTTTGGTAGGTGACTGAAACAGACTCCACCTAGACATGTTACTTTACCATGACATACACTACCGGTATATTATCTAGATTCAGACCTGGCTCTTTCTCATTAATGCTGTGTACTTAGTAAAGAAGTAGCAAATACCTAGATTTTATTGTCATAGATTTTACCTGAACCGGCTTAAAGTCACGATCTTTCCTGCTCGAAGCAATCACACAAACCATTACACCACCAAAGAAGTGACGGGAGACGAAGAACAGCAGCGGTAGTGCGTTACCTAAACTATTGATTATAATTCTATTTTTAGATATTCCTGTATTTTGTTCCATGTTTACCTACATCCACATCATTTAATTATAAATTGTAATCAAATCCACTCTAAATGTTACAGATGTCATCTTACTTTTCCTGCTAAACTTAGGAAGTATGTAGCACACAACAGGAAACTGAAACAGAAATATGACATGTACAGAATGACAAAGAAAGTCAATGGTATTCCTGCTGCTGAGAAAATCAAAGATGCCATTGAAAAAAGTGTAAGATATTGGAATTTCTTTGTCGTTCATGTGATTATATGATTGTTCTACACCATGTCAATCAATTATTCCCGCTAGTTAGTAGCATCTTTGTTTACATATGGGAGTAAACAATGAAACCTCAGTAAATACCTGTCAAACTTTCTCACTTTACACAAAATATCATGCCATGGGTAATGATGAAAATCTTGATCTACTGGTTTGGACAATACCATCTTCAGTGTATAACTGGAATTTCCCTCCTGAAAGGCAGGAGCATATAGAAATTATGTTCTCTATTTGTCAGTCCTTATAGTCTGTCACACTTATACCCTGATGAAACAAATGAACAAATTCTTATATTTATTTGCTACATATCCCACCATCATGTCACCCTTTCCTCTGGATGTAGAACTTCACATCTTTTAATCTTTAAATTGTTGAAAGTGATAAGTATTTTGTATATATTCTTTTTGTTATCGCCCCTTTTTTTCCCCTGGATGCAATCCACAAACCTCTGATGAATTTTCTACTCTCCTATGTACTTCGTTCGACATGTGAAATGTGTCTACGTCTAACAATTCTTCACTGTAAAATGCATTAATTTTAATAGTACAAACTGAACAAGTCTTCTTACATAATGGTGGTTTTTAGATTAAAAAAAAACAGATTCAGACTATCAAATCACTGTATGCTAACTAAGATAATAACTTCCGTGGTTTTCATGAGCGAAAAATTTCATTACAAAAGAAAAAAACACTTCATTACTACATATTTGAAAACATTGAAATTGTCTAGTCTAATATATCAGATTTTAACAGGGCACATCTATTTCGAAATCACTGAATTTACTTCCATCATTGAAGATCTTCTAAAGAAGATCCAGTGGCAGCTATCATAATGGGACCAGATTCTTACAACATTATATCCCCTTTACCTTGATGTAGATACCTTCCATATTATCTCCCTTTCTCACAGATATAGATATAAAGGGAAAATCCCTTAATAGTTTATAAAAGTTTTAAAAAGATTGAAGGAACTAAAATTATTCTTGAATTTCAGTTCACAGATTTTGAAGAATGGATGTTAATGAAAAATGTGGCTGACATGACCAATATTTATAATAATTTAAGGAAATATCTTGGAACATTAGACATAGAAAATATTTCAGGTTTGTTTAAATTCAAGGTTCTAATTCTAAAAGGTAGAAGAATATTAACATGTCTAATATGCTTGATTTTGTATATATGTAAAATGTACTATGAGATAATACTTGATGAAAAGCGATATGTTGAGAAGAGTTTGAAGATACCAAAGGAGCAATCAGAATCTGTATATCGAAGAACAGACAACACAATGACCAAAAGAAAAAGTACAAAAGGTCAAACAACGATCAACAAAACATACATATAAAACTAAAGATTGAGTAACACGAACCCCACTAAAAACCGGTGGTGGACTCAGGTGCTGTTGAGTTAAAAACTAGGTTGTACCTGTCAAACATACCTTAAAGGGCATCTGTTTATAACAAATCACTGTCTATAAAAGACAGTTTTATTTTCACCATTTAATGAATAATACATATAATTGGAACCTGTATATAAAGGGCAACTGCTCATAAAGAGCATATATTCAGGTTCCTGACTTCAGTGCCATTTATATACAGGTGTGGTATATTTTTTTTCTGCCAGGAATGTTAAAAACCTTGCTGATAATCTTACAAAAATAGATGCTATGATTTTACAAGTTATGTGCCATCCTTAGCAAAATACAAAAATAGTATTGGTGTGCTGTCAGCAGCCATAAAAATTTCAAAGTAGGTGAAAGATAGGCATTTTGGAGGGGGGTGTCAATTCTGAAAAAGCTTATTTTAGTGCAATTTTTTTTTTAGAAGAAAATAATTCTTTGAAATACCTAATCAAATGATTTGGGTAGAGGCAGTTTTGGTGAGTTTGCATTAATGCAAATATATATACATATATAGATTATGTAGCTTAAAATACATAAAATTTGTATTGAATCCCTTAAATTTGATAGAGAAATACTTGTTTTACAGAATCATCTTCTGTGTATGAACTACTTAGATCAAGAAAGGCTTTAGAAATGATCCTATCTACCTTCCAACAAGTTGAAGAGCAAAGGAGTCAATTAAATACAGGTATAATAGTTATTGTTTTACGTCATATTGTTCATCATATTGTTTTTTACTTTAAAGGCTATTAAGCTGAATCGTGGCTTGTTTTATTTGCAGTTTTATTTAACAATGGAATTTAATTGTAAAACATGAAATCGTTCAACTTATCTCGCACCTGCCGATGTATTGTTGAAGGAGAGAAATAATGGATGCCCATACATCAACCACACTTAAAGGCTATTCCAGAAACAAAAATGTATGTGAGTGGGTTAGAAGGCACTTTTTTCCCAAGACCCACCACCTATACAATGCTAAAAAGAATCTTGAGTTGTATGTTATTGTCAAAAGTTGATACATACCCATCATTCATGTATTATAAATATAAAGTACCTTCCAATCATATGTACCCCCATATAGCTTTTCCTACCTTTTCATATGATTTCACAAGTGACATTATCAAATTTATCTTTAGTCTCGTAATATGAGAAAAGACAATAACAGAAAATAACATTTTATGTTTTAATCTCTAAAAATCTATATAATTATATAATAATGTTATTGGTGACCAGAAATACACAAAATATTTACGAAGTCTCGTCATATATCCCGACCCATTAGAGGAGGGACCTATGTAATCAGACAAGGAAAATATTTTCGTATCTTACCAGATGAGGTCAACTTTATTGTAATTATTATACTGAATGTCATTGATTCTTTACAATGAAGTTACAGTTAAATGTCAAACTTCAAAGATAAAGATGTATACATTGTAATATATAGCTACCCAGGTACTATGCCATTTTGACTATCGTTCTATTAGGAAGTCACTGAAATCTAGACCAAATATCATCAGTACAAATATTAACTACAGAAATATTTTTTTAATTGACCATTACTGCTTGACCGTATTTGATGTCAAAATGAACTCAACTTTAAACTGCAACTGCATGATTTTAAGAAGTTTCTAAATTTCTCTGAGAGCATTGCCACCATACAAGATATATATCATTTCTAAAAGACATTTATTTTAATTTGACAATTGCAAGGTTTAATTTTAGTGAAAATAAACTAAACTTTTATCCATAGCTTCATGACAACAAGTAGGTCAATAGATCATTCAGGTCGTCAATTTAAACAAAATTCGACAGGAATGATCTTTGGTTGGCCACTTTCAAAATTGTACATGACAGCCCATCCATCCATCCAACATAGCTACCATTACTAAAAATATAATTTTTTTTAAATGGAAAAATATACTAATTTTAAGCTGGAATCAGCTGAAATTTGTATTTGTTTAACATATGTTCTGACTTTTTCTATATGATTTAAAAGTCAAATTAAAAATCAGATGAGAAATTACATGCTCTTGAGGTTTTAATATCAAGCATTTTGATTAGATAGAAAATAGATATTATAATATTATAGTTTGTTCTAATTAGATGTAGTAAAAAAAATGTTCTTTAATTGATGGAAGTTATCTATAAAAAGTTTTAATGTTCAAAAAGCTAAATAAGCCATAATTAACAAAAAAATAAACAACAAAATTTTATCGGCATCCATGCTTTCGATTTTAGTTTATATTTAGATATTTCAAGGTCTTTCAAGTGAATAGAATCGTTTATAAGCCCAGCAGTGGTTCGATACCCGAAAGTCCCACAATATGATCTATATGTTTTTAAGCATAAAACAGTAAAAGGTTAAAGTTCATATATTCAAGAACAAAAGAATAAACTAGATTCTTAAACTGTTCGAAAAATAGAGTGATGTCAGAGAAATGTATTATCGTAGAATAAATTTCTTTATGGTAATATGTATGTCATCATATATTTCAGGCTGTATAGACAATGCAGATTATATTGGTGCTTGTCATGTTGATGTTCTGACACCTAGTTTATACAAACCAAGTATATGGCTGTCTGACCTAACTAAAGGTAGGGAGAATTTAAACTTTGTATGTTGATGTCCTGACACCTAGTTTATACAAACCAAGTATATGGCTGTCTGACCTAACTAAAGGTAGGGAGAATTTAAACTTTGTATGTTGGTGTTTTGACACCTAGTTTATGTAAACCAAGTATATGGCTGTCTGACTTAACTAAAGGTAGGGAGAATTTAAATATATGGCTGTCTGACTTAACTAAAGGTAGGGAGTATTTAAACTTTGTATATATATATGTAAGATGAAGACAGGTTTAAGTTTGACTTGCTACTGGTGATGTGTCCCTGTACTTGATACAGACTTATGTGAGAAAGCTTTTCAGTGACCTATGACAGGTAAAAAAAATCTGACTGATGCTAATTAACTGATGTATTAAAAATTCTCATGAACACAAATAGTAGGATACAAGAGAATTTTGTCTTATGTATTTAAAAAATCTATTCATGTTAAAATCATATGATTATCTGGACCTAACTTAACATTGTCAACACATTGAGTTTGTTCACTGTTATAAAATGTGACTGAGCTATAGTTATACACATTTGACAAATAGTGAACATCTAAGAAACTTGTTAATCCACTCAATTAAAGTTATTGATTCACAAGAAAGAGAGGTGTATAGATGTAGATGAATGTCGGAGAACAGTTACATTTTTTTACACGACAGCAAATTTGTTGTGGTTGTATTTCGATATGGGTGTGTTGTCGTCATTTTAATCCCGATTTTTCACTTTTCTTCTCTTTGACTGATTCTTCTGAAATTTAACACAACGGTCCTCGCCACAAAATAAAAGTTCTGATTGATTTTTGGAATTTTGGCTGTATCCATCCAGAAGAATTTTCAATAATGAAAATACCTCATACTCTGAGTGGAAACATCATTAATGTCAAGTTATTTATTTGATAAAAGCAAATCTACGGTAAAGAAAGTGTTTATATTCTTTTTAATATCTGTAATGACAAATGGCAATTATTCATTATTTTGTATGTCAAATTTGAATGTATATGCGTATCTTGATGTAATTTTTATGTTATATTTTAGATATCTGGTTACCTCAGTCCCCACCAGTCTTACAGTATAGAGATGTCAGACAACTAGAACGGTACACCACCCTTGTGTTCCAGATACAATACTGCCAGTTTCAGTGTTATATACATGAAGTCTTTGCTAAAGAAATTTTGCCATTCCTCAAGTCAGTACATCCTAAATCAAGGTAAGAAGATTTTAATGAGGCAATAAGCAGGTGTGTTTCAATAAACTTCAACATCAAAGAAAGTGGGCAGGTTTTTTTGAGGGGGGGGGGTACATTCTTTTTCTCACTGTTCAATCTCAATAATATAAAGCAGCACCATCTGATCAGAATTCATGCACAGTAAAGATATGTAAACTATTCACTTCAAAATTTCAAGTATTACAGGTACAGAATGGTCATATAAGATATTACTTCCTGTGAAGTAGGGATATTATTGGGGAAAATTTATAAAAGGAAAAAATGTTTTTATACCCCCGCTCCACAGGAGGGGTGTATACTGTTTTACCTCTGTCCGTCCTTCCTTCTGTCTGCTTGTCCTTCCGTCCGTCCCAAGATATTTTTCTCAGCAACTATTGATGCAGAAATCTGATATTTGGTCACAAGCTTCATATAGGTACCCCATGTCGTGGGAAGTGTTTTTGGACCCGTCACATTCCTACTTCCTGTTTGCCGACTTGGTTGGTTTTTATACACATTGAACATATAGAGAGGAGGTATCATAAGTGAGCATCAGCTCACAGTTCATCTTGTTTTGCTTGTTTGTTTGATGGTGTTTAACGCCACTTTCAACAATATTTCAGTTATATCGTGGCGGTCAGTTTTATTGGTGAAGGAAAGCGGAGGACCCGAAGAAAACCATCAACCTGTCGCAAGTCACAGACAAACTTTATCACATAATGTTGTACCCCTCGCCCTGATCGAGATTCGAACTCACAACATCAGTGGTGACAGGCACTGATTGCATTGGTAGTTGTAAATCCAATTACCATACGATGACGGCCCCAGAAAATAAGGTGGTTTTTTTTTACTAGTGGTACTGAATTAGAAACTGTGGATTGTCATATTCATTTCCTCATGTTTCTTAGCATCATATGAATGAATCTAATTAAAAGACACTATACATATATTGTTGGAATAATATGTTTTTCCTTTGTTTTCAGTGAATTTGTAAACCTTTTGAGATCTTCATTTTCACTGTTGACAGATGATGAGACTTTCCCTGTTGTAGTAAGGGACACAATCCAGGAATTAGAAGATATTGTAATTGATGACGAATGTTGATACCATTTTTGTATTGCCTGCGACAAAAGTTGCAGAAAGCGAGTCATAAGTATTGCTTTTCTGGTGATGACAATGCTAACAATGTTACGTTTTTAACCAGGTTTTCTGGAAGACAAATCTGGTAATTAGATTGGTGATGTCCAGCGGTTTTGGCGACTTTGTTCCATTTTCGTAAGTTTACACTCGCCATGCTTGCTCTACACGTTGATGATGGAAGGTACATGTGCATATTTATGTATATATCACCATTAACTTAAATTTAGTTCCATGGTGCTTTAATTTAGTTTTATTTTCTGAAAACATTCACGTTGACGATTTCTGGGGGCAGACGAGACATCTCTTTTCCTACACTTGTATTTTTATGTATGAATTTAAAAGATGCTGTGATATTGATATTTACAATAGTTAAAATAAAAATTATTATTTATTAATTGATTTATTAATTGTGGTTGTTAATGTTACCAGGAATGGCATTAAGTACAAATTAACAAATTAATTACTGTCAAACTTTGTGTCAGAATCAACTAGAAAAAACAAATTTACATCAAATTAGCAAGGAGTTGGGATATCGGGGATAAATTATTTTAAAATGCTTT
>MJUT01063615.1:320041-351253 GCA_002080005.1 Gigantidas platifrons
AAACCGACTGGGGCTCTAATTTAAAATTCTAATTGAATATGCTGAGGCCAAATTTGCATACACAAATGTATCAAATTTAAAATTAACCTTATTCTTTCTAGATCCTTTCCCTTAAATTAAATGGTCTTTCTAATGTTTATTGTTTACATTTGTATTGAAAAGGGACGATACTATAAAATTCCTAGACATGTAAGACTTTGTGAAAAATGTGGAGTAGTCGATGACGAGGCGCATTTCTTTTTATATTGTACAATTAATGACAGATTAAGAACAGCTTTTCTCCATGCCTTTCTATATCGGTCTAGAATTAATACATTAAATGATATTCTTAATCCTATTTCTTCACAAGTGAAATCCTTAGGCTCCTTTATTAAACGGTCTTTGGAACTGAGGACAGGGGGCACTTGATTACATTTGTTATATTGTGAAACAGCCTTTTTGTTTGTTTGTGTATGATAATTGTTGTTTGTGTATGCGTTTGATTTATTTTTTGTTTGTTTGTAGCCTTTGACCCTATATTGGGTGTAAGTTGTGCTAATAAAGAGTTATATTAAAAATAAACAATGAAACTAAAATTGGATACCCCAACCTCATGATCATTAGCAAATTATTATAAAAAAAAATGAAATATAAGAGGTTGTTAGAAGAACAAACATGTATTTCGTTTTGCTAACAGAAAATGCAACACTGACTACTAAAAAAGGTAGTAGTGTATGATGTACTACTTTTTATTTATCAACACATCGACTCAAATTCTACTGATTATTTAACCCATCATTTACGTTGAAATATCTGTATCAAGTCAGGACCATTACGGTATATAGTTGCTTAATTTTTTGTTGTTGATTCTCGGATTTGTCGGTTTTACGGACTTCGATTTCTTGATTGTCACTCTAGGCAGTTTTCATTGTGTTCGGTATTTTGCTATACCTCTATTTTACCAATTAAATTCGGAAGTAAACTTTGGTTTCTTATTTCATTAAAAACTTACAACAATACTGTAGTTCTAATACAGTCAGTGGACATAAGTATTCGTCACAGTTATGATTTTTTACTTTATATTTCATATAAAATCACATTTTTTCAAATTTGAATTCTGAAGCCATTACGGTAGGATTTCCGTAATATTTGTATCAACAGACGCGGCATTGTTTAAAATTTGTAGCCTTATTTTGTCATAATTTTAGGCGGAAGTGTTTTAATTTTCTTATGATTTAAAGATAAATGCAAATCTTTTGTTGACGATTTCCTGTTTATTTCGACTATAACAAAATCTAAAAAATTTCCATTTGTGTTTAAATCACGAGAAAACACTCCCCGAACAATACAAATATTCTGAAGTGAACACTATATGATAACATAACAACGATGCGCAACTAGCAACAAAGACAACCAATGACAAATGTTCCTGACTTGGGACAGGCACACGAAAGTGTGGCAGTGTTAAACATTTTTTTCTTCTCAACCTTCCTCTTTACCTTTATCACTGGCAAAACGAATATTAACAACAACTGACACAAAGTGAAAGTCAGGTTGGAAAAAAGCAACTAATTCGAAGTACGATACTACAGACAATAAACAAATTTAAACTGAAACAAGACCAGAAAGTACAGACTTATGAATGCTCGAAATTAACTAACAACTAGCTAAAGTTTCTTAATCCATTGACAAAAAGATCAAGCTAACCACACTGGGATATCAACTGTGGGATTTCATAAATGATTAATCCACTGACTATATGTTGAATTATTTTTCGCAATTTTTGTGATAATTTACGGGGTAGCAAGTCCGATAATGGTTGTCTTTATGTAGCTATGGCAGAGATTTCATTAGAAGAAGTGCTAACACAGCAACTAGACACGCAATAGGCAAATCCTGGAAGCCTTTGTTATTGAAAAATCTTACTTAAGTCATTCTTGGCCATTGTTTTCAACATGGGACTAGTGTGAAAGTCATCAATAGAAGAGTATTGGAACTCAACAATGCCGAGCCAAGCGTCACGATGGTTCAAGAAAGTGATGTCACGAAACCGTTTCCAGAATATTCTTAGATTCCTGTATATAGCAGATCATTCCAAAAACGTCCCTAGACAGTTAAAAACTAAAAAGATATAATTTTTGTAGTCGATTCTGCCTTCCTTTTGCGTGTGTTAAGCTGAAATATGAAAAACGTCTAACGTACATAAACATAAATAGTTAAATATTTTTGGTGTTTGGTCTTCCATTTTTTGGGGGATGATGGATGGCTCAACGAGTTAGGTCTTTGGATCTAACAACTCATATAAGCCTTCACCAATACGACATGGGTTCTCTCCCGGCATTGTAAATTACAAAAAGGTGCACTCGACTCGCAGCCGCAAGTGATAAAGTTTATCAGTTACTTTCCCATGGTCGGTGGTTCTCCCTGGGTACTCCGACTTCCTCTACCACTAAAACTGGTCACCATGATATAACTGAAATATTGTTGAAAGTGGCGTTAAACACCAACAATCAATCAATCAATCCATTTTTATATTATTTGTACTGATGAAACATAAGTTGTCGAAATGGCCAAATGCAGAACTAAAAATTACTGCAATGTTGGTACTTTGTTATTTATTTACTCCCTCCAAACTGAAGAAAAATACAGTAACAAGGAAAGGAAATTAAAATATATATTATTTCAAATGAACATGCGTATTCATTTTAATTACCTGTACATTTTTAAACCCACAACTAATGAAGCGATCTCGTTGTACGTCCGGTTTTTTTTTAAATTTTTTTTTATTATTTATAATAGTACAATGAAAAGACCGGGGACTTCGACCTTGAAAATATTTTACCGTCCAAGTCAAATGTAAAATAATATTTCAAATTGTAATTATTGAATATGATTATTAATTCAAAATTGATATGCAGTATAATAATAATCAATCACATTTACATGCACATTCACCTTGCAATAAGGCAACATCAAATTGGTCATTCTTTGGATTTCGTCGCCTCAAATTTTTAAAGATTAAGTTTAAAAGAAAATAATATGTTGCCGCCTCATTTCTGAAAAATCCTAAATTTCGCCTCAAAATGACCACAATTTGAATATCTAAAAATAAAAAGTGTTTGTCCGCTGCCAAAAAAAAATGCTGCAAAATTGTCTTTTTTGTCATTTTTAAAAGAAAAAAAATGCTGCCGCATCAAACTTTTGCCTAATTTTAGGATTTGAAAAAAGAATTTAAGAAAATTTCGCTTGCTCGCCCCAGTTTTTTAGTAGCAAAAAAAATCAAAAGAAAGAAAGATCAATTTTTTGTGGCCTAATGATTTTACATTTTTTTTTAAGGAACTTTACGCAAGACAAGACCAATGCTCAACACATTTCGTAACGCCAACCCGGATCCTAGCAATCCTGTTTACATGATAAAGGGTACTGTATTGTGTGTAGCATTTAGAGATGCCGACGGAAAGAAGCCAGTTCGGATGCTTAGTACCGCCCTTGTTGCTCAAGATTTGCCAAGAGGTTGTCCACGTCTAGTTAATAGCTATACCGTAATAGGAATATGGGAGCAGTCGATACAACTGATGCGATAATGAAGGCTTACGGCGGAACAAGAAAAAACAGAAAACCGTGCTGTTACACCTTTTCAATAGGATAATTCAAAACGCCTATATATTGTACCAAAAGAACACTACAGACATTCCTGTTAAATCACGACTCACAAGAAATTGTAGAAGCCCTTTCGGTGTTGAAAGACCGCGAGTAGTACGTGTGCAACGACGGAGTAATATAGGTGCCCGTTCGGTGACAAATTTGCCAGGCAAAAAGGTGAAAGACTGCTGTGTTTATTCCAGACGAAACCAGGGCGGACACAGGAGGAGTAGCACAGTTTGTAACCTGTGTGGCAAAGGTCTCCACAAGGACTGTGTTCGTCTACATCAAGACTGTAGAGAAATCTAATTTATTTTTATATTTTTATTTTTGACAAATAAATGTATTCCCTTACAACTATTCCATTACAGTGTTTAATTTAGTAGAAGTTTCTGTTATTTCTTACTCATTTTGCATTTTTAGAATTTTTTTCGAAACAAAATATACTTGCCATCAACCAATCTATGCATAATGTAATACCCCGTACTTCTCAAGATGGAAAAAAATGAAAGCCGAAGTTGCAACCAACAATCAATAGCCAAGAGCAAAACACAAACCCAAGAAACATAGAAACAACCAACAAAACAATGACTTACGAAGAAAATGAATGAATAAAGCATTCATAAATAGTATGGAAAATAATATTTGACAACATGAATCCAATGTAACGAAATATCGGCAACAGAGTACCGAAGGCACAAGGTAAAGGGATTATTCAATAAACGACAGAATTCAAAGACCAGGCAAAATCGAGATAACATTCATGAAAACGACTAAAATTAGGGGTACACAAATACAACACAGCAGACAGAGAGAAAAAAAATCACAAAAAAATGTTAGACGTTGACGTCGAAATCGCAACTTTGCCGGCAAATGTCTCTGGCGTTGGTGTTATTTGCAATGTCAAAGACGTAACGTTATTTGGATAAATTCAAATCGCTGGCAGCGAAATGGAATATTTGAAATTGTTGAACAGATTAATACGATATAACCTGGTTTGGGTCAGTTTACGCTTAATAAACCGCGAAGAGATTTATGAAAAGCGTAAACTTACCCAAACTAGGTTATGCAAGTATAACGATTTGCATAGATTACCTTATTCGTTTCTACTTAAAACCCGTTAATATGAGTAATTTAGCTATTGACAACTTAAAAAAAAATATTTAGCAATAATCCATACTCTGCTCCGAATTGCTTATGTATAGTTGCATATTAAATGTTAGTTATTTAATTCATTTTTTCCATAATCATCAAATATATTTGAACATTAAACTCAAAATATTGATTGGTTCATATACAATATTAGTGTATTGTAGAAGAATATAGAAAATATTTGTATGAAGCTAAGGAACTGGGAGGAAAATGCGAGGCTTCAGCCGAACATTTTCCACCAGTTCCGTGCCGAATACAAATATTTTCTATATTCTTCTACAATACACTAATATTGTTTTTATCCTGCAATTTAGGTTAGGTAGTGTTTTTTTTTTTTTAATTTAGAAAAATAAATATTCCTCAAACCTTTCGTGGGCCCCAAAGTAAGTCTTGAAGCTGTATTCGTATATTATACAAATACAGTACAGTACACCTGTATACCAAGATGACGTCATTGACGTCATAGTGTTTGAAACGTAAAGATTAGACGTTATTTGGCTTCGTGTACGCTTCAAGTTTGATACAATTTAACTAAAATAAGTTTTCAAGGTAAGCTTTTTAATTACTTTTGTGTGTATTGTTGTAAATATGACATGTAGGATTTTACATTTTCAAGATGGCAGATCTGTATGTTCTATTTATAACCTGTGGCGTGTCTTGAAGCTGTATTTGTATATTATACAAAATACAGCACATCTGTATTCGACACATGTTATTTGCTTACTAGAGTGCTCATTGCAGGATAAATATACAATATTAGTGTATTGTAATACATATATTCTGCTATATATTTGATAAATTGTTCATTTCACAGGGAGTGAAGGACATAAATTTAGTAAAAAATGTAGATATTGCATGTTTCTTATTTTTGTTGCACTCCCTGATCTTTACATTGTATTATTTCACATTATTAAAACTTATTCGTCATTTTGAATAAATGACATTTATGGGATATATATTGAGTTTGTTATTCTACCTCCCATATCCAAAAAATCAAGCGGCTTGGTTGCAATGGTAGTACAGAGAATAGTGTAGAAAGTTTCAGGTTTTTTCTCTACAGATTGGGGTATCACAATTTATCTGCTATGTCATGTGGTGTGGACATTTCTTTCCGAAGTAAAACATAAATAGTATTATGTTTAGTCTGGTAGGCTACTCTACCTATAGTGTATTCAGTTATGAAATTATATTTCTTTTATTATTCATGAATATAATTAAATATCATTATTAGTCTTTAATCATCTATCTGTTAGAAAAATCATGAACTGAACATGCTATGTGTAGACTGACCTATGATATGTGTATGTATATATATTGTCAACTGTTTTGTATATTGTTCCATCTTGTTATTGGAGAGGATCTGTATAGGCTTTGCCTGTTATCCAATCCATTTGATTCATTATCAATAAAATATTTGAAATGAAATGAAAAATGCAAGTATAACCTGTTCAACAATTTCAAATATTCCTTATAATTTAATTTTTACAACAAAATTTAATGATTCCTCGATTTTAATTGCGATTATTTCATGTGATTATTTGAATTTGTCGTTAGCGGATGAACACGTTGGTGACGTCACAATACCAACCCAGGTTATCGAGTATAACCAATGTTGCTCCAGGCGGATCAGTCAATCGGATTGCAGTATTCGCATCAAATTAAATTATATACGTTTTCATTACTTAGCCATATTTCCTCCATTGGCGATCAATGTAGGATATCCGATCGGCAACTACGGATATTATTTTAATTTTCAAATACCCTTTAAATTAATTAAAATATCACTATTGCTGTTTAAAAATTCAATTAACATCAAATACAATATTTAAATATTTACATTAATAATTAACATTCTTGTTTAGCAAAATTTTTAAACCTTAAATCCAGAAATTAACGTTAAATTAAAGTGGATTTAATAAACCATTTCATATATACTGGGTTTACCTCATTCCGATGGTCTTACGGAAACACACCTTGTAAAATATACGATACCTATCGTTTGAATGAATCTGTATTCATACAAACATATTATGCTATGAACTAATAACAAAAAATAATATCCTTTTAAAACAGGAGTTTTAACCTTGTGTTCCAGTTATCGATTGTTGACAGTTCTCCGATTGGACCTTTTTTTTTTACCTTAACCTCGTTCCAATGTACTGGGAATTCCCTGTTATGGAGAGCCATTGGGGCTAATATGCTTGACTGCTTTGGCGGGTTATTTATATCAGATATATTTGAACCAAATAAAAGATTTTTTTATTATTTTAAAAATTCTGTATAACACACTTAGATGGAAAAAAGATTTAAATGTAAAAAACAACAATTGATTTTTTTTTAATTGTTTGGGATTAAATTTTATGCACTTTTTGGCAATTTTCATTTTAAATATNACATATTTTAGGAGTTGGAAGAAACATATGATGGTATAATTCCAAAAAACAACGCTTGATCTTTTTTTCTAAGTTGTTCACTCATGCCGTATATTGCTTTAATTCCAGTCGTATTATCGAAAAACAACAAAATTCTCATAATTGTTAATCTGATTTTCCATAGTATTTTCTTGCGCACAACCGTAAGTGCAACTTTATTGTCATTGGTAACTAGGAAGCTGGATATCAGACGAACACAAATCAGTTTTCACATGTTCAAAAAACGATATCTAAGTTGGTTTTTAAGATTTATCAAATGAGATGGCATATAAGGGTGAAGGAGAAGTTGAGATTTATTATTATATATAATAAAACGGCAAAAGCTTACCTGAAATGCAAGCATTTCCAAAAAGTAGGTGATGTAAACAAAGCGTGTCGTCAGTGAAACGTGACCTGCATCCTCGGACCGGCGACTGCGTAAACGGAGGTACGCAAATCACAAAAAGAAAATACATCGGAACGAGGTATAACACGGAATGAGGTGAAGACAGTATACTACCATAATTATATATATATACTAGTATATTTTTATCCCCAGGACTTGGAAAATAGACAATGAGCAACCATTTGTTCCTACCACAATGATCTTCAATATAATGATAAAAATAACCACCTAGTACAACGAATGTTCCATGAAATACATGTAATACATAACAGAGCTGAGAGCTCTCCAGGAAATTAATCTAAGTTGAAATTCAAATATACAATGAGGAATTTCTGTAGAGGGCATCACGAACATCATTTGCACTAAGTTAGAAATCATTTGGACTTTTAGTTTCAATTAAAGATATCTTTTTTTGTTTGTAATTGACCGACCAGAAATTTTATTTGCCCCTGTTGATCAATCGGGTATCTTCCATATATACTGATTCCTGTCAAATAGCCAAGTAGTTTCAGAAGAGAACTGCTGTATAGAGGTACTTCTATGTATCATTCATTCAAAGTTTTGTTCCGATTATCATGCATGTAGTGGAGAAATTATCTTTTGTATTTGACAAATCAGAAATGTCAACTGCCTCTGATTGCGATGTTGTTTTTGTATTTGACCAACACAATTTAATTGCCTGTGGCAGCTATATAATATTGTTTGACTGATCACAACAAAATGAGTCCACTTGAGAACCATCTGTACATCATTCCTGCAAAGATTGTTAATAATTGGCCAAATTGTTCCAGAGAAAGAACAAAAGTAACGCAATAGCTCACATAATCATTTGGCACATTAGACATCTTTTCTGCAGCTGCATTAAAGGATGGGTTCACCGATATCAAGATCTTGTCAGACAGCCAAACTGCAGTAGGTATCCCGACTCTCAACTGGAAGTCTTCAAACTACATCGACACGATCTCCGACATTAAGGAAAATATAGGGACATTGACGAGATACAGAATACGAACAACCCTATCTTGGATCCCAGGCCATGCTAATATAACCGGGAACGAGATAGCGGACCAACTGGCAAAGGAAGCAGCAAAAGAGTCAATGTCCCTAAATGAACAGTATAATGTCATCACCATGTCATATGTCAAACAAGCAGTGAAGACCTCAACTAAAATAAAATGGCAGAATAGATGGACCATCAGCGAATCAGGGAGACAACTTTATGACCTGACACCAATGGTTGGAAATGCCTGCCATTTAGATATGGCAAACACACAGATACGGTAGGCAGAGTTTTGACAGAGATGAGAACAGGATACAGCAGACTAAACAAATACAGGAATAACATAGGTCAGTCCCTTACGCCACTGCGACTGTGGAGAAGAGGAAACCACTGAACACTACATATTGCACTGCCACATTTACGATCACGAGAGCCAAACTCGCATACAGGCGCTCGTGGCACGAACTTACCCCCCCTTTTTTCTAACTTTCTGTTTACAAATTTATTTTCAATAATATTTCTTTATTTCTTTATTATTTCATCTCTTTTTCCTTATTTTAACTTGTTCGTGTCAATATTCTATATTATATAGGGTCGACACATGCAATTTGATATTAATATAAGATTATATGAATATTGACACGAACAGTTAAAATAAGGAAAAAGAGATGAAAAATAAAGAAATATTATTGAAAATAAATTTGTAAACAGAAAGTTAGAAAGAAAAAAAAAGGGGCGGGTGGTAAGTCCGTGCCACGAGCGCCTGTGAACTCGCAGTGCAATTAAAGACCATAGATGAAAGTTTGGATCTACTTCATCTCCTGACTAGACTCCAATAAAGAGAAACATCAAAATAAACCCCCCGCTTGCAGTTTAGTAGGAGTTGCGCTTACAAGGTACATGCCCCCCCCTTTTTCGTGAAAATATAGGTTGAATTATCTCCCCTTTTAAATTTTGGACAGCAACCATATTCCTTCATGCACATCTACAGGTAGTGTACTACAAGTGTGTAAAGTTTCATAAAAATCCAATAAGCCGCTTAGGAGGAGTTGCGCTTACAAGGTACAAGCTCCCCCCTTTTCGTGAAAGTATAAGTGGACAGTATAAGTTGAATTATCGCCCCTTTTAAACTTTGGACAGCAACCATATTCCTTCATGCACATCTGCAGGTAGTGTACTACAAGTGTGTAAAGTTTCATAAAAATCCAATATGCCGTTTAGGAGGAGTTGTGCTTACAAGGTACAAGCTCCCCCCTTTTCGTGAAAGTACAAGTGGACAGTATAAGTTGAATTATCTCCCCTTTTAAATTTTGGACAGCAACCATATTCCTTCATACACATCTGCAGGTAGTGTACAAGTGTGTAAAGTTTCATAAAAATCCAATAAGCCATTTAGGAGGTGTTGCGCTTACAAGGTACATGCCCCCCACCCTTTTCGTGAAAGTATAAGTTGAATTATCTCCCCTTTTAAATTTTGGATAGCAACCATATTCCTTCATGCACATCTGCAGGTAGTGGACTACAAGTGTGTACAGTTTCATAAAAATCCAGTAAGCCGCTTAGGAGTTACGCTCTTAGTACATGGACGGACGGACGGACAGACGGATGGACAGGGTGATTCCTATATACCCCCCCAAACTTTGTTTGCGGGGGGGGGGTATAATTAACATTCTTGGAGGAATTCATCAAAAGTACAGGGCGCTTCCCAGAACTAGCAAGCCCTGTACCCCGATCCTGAGCATAAGCAACTCAATACTCCAGTACAAATTACAGTGAGACAGTAATTCACCAGAGAGAAAAGGTTCAGTACTCGGGTACCAATAGCGTCAATTGCGACCTTTAGGATCAGGATGATTTACATTCCTTACAGGGAATATCATATTGTCGAAGGGGTTTTCCAATATTTGGAATGGTTGTATGGAATAATTTATATTACCTACATAGTAGCAACAATTCTGAATTTCAGACTCAGCATTTCTTGAAATACAGACAATGACCAGTATGCAACATTGTGTTAATAAATTTAGCCAAAAAAAAAAAAAAATTCTACAATGGTCACAATTATATGCATTCTTGTAGTGTCACTTCAATAATCGTTGGTGATCCACGGCTATTATGTTCCGATATTCCCCACTAATAACTTGTACGTCTATTAACAGAACCAGTTTTAATTTAGTTTTCATAACATAACATCACCGTTTTGTCCTATTAGTCAGCATGAAGATTATGGACTATACAATACAACATCCATCCTTGACAACCCAGGGATAATTGCAACCCAATCATCTCCTCCTATATTTTGCAGTGATTTGATTGGCTGTGGTTCAGAACTAATAAAAATATTTTTAAATAACTTAAAATAATTCCAGACTTCAATTTCTGTCAGTTGACCCATTGTTCATGACCAATGAAAATTGTAATATGATGATTGATCAGCCATGGGTTACCAACAATGGTCTTTTATTCAAAGGAACTACATTTGTACAAATATAGCAGCATTTCTGAAAGATCCCTCTAGAGAATATATTTGGCCAATCAGAAGCCAGGACAGCCACCTTGAATTTCAATTTGCACTGAAAGCTAACAAAACTTTTTCCAAACCACTTTAGGAACATATCATGCAAGCCTGCGACTTCATGTGCAGCTCTGGAAATGAAGTCCAAAAAATGTCTTGGCCCATCAGAGGGTGGCTATTTTGGATTTTGAATTAAAACACTGCTCCACTATAAGAACATTTCTAGCTAGTCTGGCGACTTCGCATGCAATACTTCTCGAATTGAAGTCTAAAATATCTCAACATATCAGAGGCTATGGTGGCCATCTTGTAATTTAAATGGGTCTGAAAAGTGGCAAAACTTCATTAGGAATATTTCTGGCAAATCTGGTGACTTCACATGCAGTATTGCTGGGGAAGAAGTAGCAAATGCCTTAGCAAAGAAGAGGCCAGGCCCACCATCTTGGGATTTCAAATCGCTCTGAAACGATACAACACTTCTTCAGGACATGAACTAGAGAGACATTTATGGTAAGCTTGGTGGCTGGGCAGGAAGTAATTCTTAAGAGATCAAAATGTGAAAGTTTTACAACATAAGGACAGATATACATCTGACACCTTTTCAATGAAAACCTGGGATCAAAAAAGCTCAGTTGAGCATCTGGCTCAGACAACCTAAAAAGTGAGGGAGCAATTGTTGTTTAATGCCAATTCAGCAATTTTTCAGCTATATTATGGCGAGAACAAGTTAATTTACAATGAGATGATGACGAGGTCCGCTTTGTTCTAGACCAACACACTAAGCTGGATTTTAATAGTGCTAGCTCACTGAAACAAGTCTGCAAACAGACATGTCGCTCCACTCTGACACACTATTCTGATTCTGAGCTGACCAGTCTTTGCTCTTTCTCCTTAATGCTGCGTGCTTAGCGGAGAAGCAACAAAAACAAATTTTATAGTCTTTGATTTGACCCGACCAGGGCTCGAACCCATGATCTACCACACGCGAGGCGAGCATGCTAACCATTATGCCACCGATGTGGTTGACCCTAAAAAGTAATGCAATTAAAATTCAACAAGACAGATAAAACAATGTTTTATTTATCAGACTGATATAATCCAATGTGTGGACCATTTACTATCCAGTTTGTTACATACCAGTGATACAAATACAATGTCCACCAGGATGTTCAGATGAGAAACAACAATTCTACAATTATATACACACGTCTATGCCACAATGTTAATGATATAAAAATGTTATAATAATAAATTACAAAGAGGATCGCTTTCATTCCATAATCATCGTATTTATTGTTACGATGAAACTTATGGAAAGTGAACAAGATGAACATCTAATATGTAGATCAGAATGGTAACCTTACCTTGGGGGCTACTCCATTTAGATTTACCTGGAGGAGGAATACCTATTTAAATTTTAAAATGTAGGGGATGTTTGGACCCTAATTCATAATGTAAATATATTATTTTTTTTCTAAAGGGAGGGTTTCATAATATGCAGTATTCTCCCCTCCTGGAAATATATAAATAGAACAGCCATTATGGCAAGATACCAGAAGTTATATATAGTATCAAATGAGTGTGAATCAATGACAAGTAGATACACCAATATTCTGTTTTTCTCATTGTCAATTTAAACAATTTTTCAGCCATATCATGGCCACCAGGTTAATTGAATGTGTACGAGAGAGAAAAAAGTACAGATTGTTGGAAGCTGGTAAACTTAAAAAGCTCACATAACTTACCACAGCACTGCTATAAAATCAAATGTTTAAAATGTATGCCAGTGTTTTAGGAATATTTTAACATTGCCATAGTGCAATATAATCTCCATAACAACAATAATAATAAATATGTGACACCAGAACCAAGAATAATGCTTTTCATTATTATTATTTTTTTTTTAAAGTTTTCTAAACAGTTAATGGCTTTTCGCAAGAATATTCACCAATACAACATGTATTCCTAAAATGTCAAAGCACAGGGACTAAATACAAATATATTATCTTGTTTAAAATGGCTTGCTACCTTCAACAAAATTAGAAGTAAAACATTTCATTTCTTGTAAACTACCACCATTTCTTACTACAATATTTGTCCCCAAAGAAATTTTATTTAAACCCCTGTGTTGTGTACATACATAATTGCCATCAAAAGTACAGATACATATAGCTAAAACCCAACCAATCAAAATAACCTTACAGAAACAATGGAATTCTGGGAATTTTTTTTTTCTAATCTGAATGTCATTAACATAAATCTGTACAACCAATGACATTTAACTAAATAATTTTATATATCTTCCCATAATGCAATTGTGACTGACATTGATTGAGCAAAAGACTTTTCTTCATGACAACAATTTGTGCATCATATTTTCAGGACTATAATCTTATGAAGACAATACCTATGTATGTATATTTAGTATATTCTACATACGATTATAATGGTAAAAATATGTTTTGAAATAACAGTCTCCACACATGGCCAGAAAATAAATTTGCAAATATACATTATCAATACAATTATTTTACAAAAAAAAAAGCAATTAAACAATTGTGAATCTCTTCAAATCTAGATTCATCATAAGGGCTACTCTATTACAACGTACAGTGGATCGCAAGACTTCATCAATTCAAAACACTTTTTCTATTTTGGCATTTATCCCATGGGCTTGAAAAGCATTGAAGATCACCAACCTGTGATATAAAATTGAAAATCCCTTTCTACCATCCAAACATTTTAATAGAATAGCCCTTTAATAGATAACACAGATAATTTGCAGCACTATAGATAAATCACATATATACTTACTAACATGTATCATGTTACTAATTTGTCCTGTATAACAGTGATTTTAAAAAAAAACCTCATCAATAACAACTCTCCGATTACTCATCATTAAATAAGCCTATTTCAAATTTGAATCCTAATATGAAAATTTGACTTTGTGTGGGCTCAATTTAAACAGTAATTGTAAAGTAACAACACTAACATGTATCATTTTGTTTCACATTTTTTTTTGTAATTAAAGTCATTAACAATATCTCTAGAGTACATCATGTTCTTGAACAATACAACCTATTTTTATTTCATAGATTAGTTCCCAAACCTTAGAAAAAGTTTGATATCAAAAGTTAATTTCTGATATCACTAGGAGAGGTTCTCTTCCTTCCTTTTCAAGCACAATTAGCTGAAATTACCACCATAAATCATTTATTTGATGTCAGCTGATTTTAAATATTTATTTTTTCAGCTGTATAATAGATGTAAAAACTAATAAAGTATTGTTCAGAAAGTCGGTGCATCAAATATAAAATTGCACCCAAATACTTGATTAAATAATTTACTATATATAACGTATATATATTGTAACAAAGAATTAGGATCGTGGATAGTTAATTTATGTCAACAGAGGCAAGTCCAGAAATGCATTGTGGACACTGAATTAGATATCAAAGAATTTATTTCAGCAATATTTAAATTGTACTGTGGCAGTAACTTATATAAGTGGAAGAAACTGGAGCACAGGTAAAAATCATTGACCTGCAGCAGGTTACAGATAAACTTGACCAATTAAAGTTATATAAAGTACACCTGACCAAGGATCAGGCATCAAACTCACTGTGGTGATAGGGTAGATCGTAGCACAGAGTCTCCTGTAATTATATAATTAGCGGTGATAACAATATAGTAGTTTCCTATTCAGTCAGTACCTATCAACACTTAGGTTTGTGAGTTTGACTCTGGTATTGGGGGTTTTACATGAAAAGATTAGGTTAACATTGTGTAGGCAGTTGCATTTTTTCCCCAATCACTTTACCCAGCTAATACTGGAGTATTACAAGTGATTTTTTGTTCTCAAGTAATCGATTAAGGATTAATGGCACCAACAACCTTAAACTGAATAGATTTATTTTTCTTTTACCATAAAAGTTGGTGTCAAATACATATATTTCAGCTTTTAAATTTTTGTTCGTATTAAAACAAAATTTAGAATATTCCAGTTGAATAGCAAAACCAAATGTTCAATTGAAGATAGCACTGATTAGAAGTCCAGAATGTGGGTTAGTGGTCATTTAAAAATTGAAAAATTTGAGATAAAAGAAATTAATTCCAGAAATATTGGAAGTGTAAGGAAAGACATTTTTCTGTCAAAAATACTGTGCATATGAATCTGAAGAATTTAACATTAAATGCCCTCATGATTACTGTTGATAAACCATGCTCCCTGGGAAAAGTACTAAGTAATATGGTTGGTATACATTACTTCTCAAATAAAACAAAAATGATATCAATAAAATTATAAATTAAATCAATGTCGACATTTTATAATATATTCTCCCTTATATCGTTTCTAACATTATTTAGTACAACACAATTTACTACATTCAAAACATTACATGATTTCCATGGTTTAAAAAAAGGGATTAATTATTGCCCTCTCAATCAAGCAATGAAATATATGTAGGTCATTATTTAGAACAATTTGTGATTATTTGCTTACAATTATTTAATAATACATGACTATATACATTTGTATGTATATCACTTTCTGAATGAACCACCTTTCAAGCTGCCTAGCAAACTTACATTAGACTGCATTGTTCTTAGCTGGGTATTATGTCATAGACTCATTTTAACCTTTTATTGATCAAGCTGAGCTTAAGTTTTATTTCTATTAATAAATCTGTATTTTCCTGACATAGTATTTTAAAGGTTTCTTCATTAATAAAATCACATTGGCATCTTGAAACAAATCTTTATTAATTTAAATTTATCTCATAAATCACAAAATAATGATGCCCTATAGATTGGCAGAAAATATACAAAATTTATACAACAAACTTTTTGTTTAGAGAGACTCTTAAGACCCCCATTCCCGAAAAAAAAAACAACATCATCAAAATAAAAACAGTAAATAAACAACAGGGATTCTTAAGAGGAAATATTACTTAACATATTCATGTATAAAAGAGCATTCATCTATAAGAATTTACCAACTGAGCAAATAAAAAAGTTTTCATCAATGGACACATGGTCTCATTTTTTACATCCAACTGTGTTGTATGAATGTCTTAACAATATTAAATAAGTTAACAAATAATTTATCCTTCAAACCTCGGCCAATTAAATAAAATTAGTGTTTCTGACAACAGTAAACTATCATATAAGATTGGTTGTTAGGAATTTCTCTTTACTTTTTTTTTAGAGTTTACTTCTTTTGTATTTTTAGTAAAAAGAGTTAACAATTATCTTGTTTTATGTTAAATATCTACAACTTGAATAAAAAATACTTTGTTTTGTATTGTTGTCAACTGCAAAAAGGGTTTCTAAATAGTTACTTAAAAACAACCCCTTTCTGCCAAAACAAGATAGCTTTCCCGGTGATGTTACCCAGCTAAAATGTGTAAAAATATTTATCAGATAACAATTAACAGACAAAAAGTAAAAATTTTGTAAAAAAAAATTGTTTCATTCTGCCTTTGGTTCGTCTTTTATGGCTTGTTCCTCCAATTTGATCTGTTTACTTTCTATGTTAACACCGTCTCCATCTTCAGCGGGACGTTTTGATGTAACAGGAAGTGTCAGCGGCATGCCACCTACAGTTGTTACCTACAATCAAATAATTCTTTTGTGACGATACATATTTCGACTTTGATAAAACAAAATGCATGTAGTTTGATGTTAACATGTCATTATGAAATATATTAATATTTTAAAGGCCCCCCATCAAAAGATAACAAAAACAAAAACAACATTTTAATCTAAACCCTTTGGATCCCACTTTTCTACTATGTGTAGCCAAGACTTTACAACTTAACTTTTGATCAACTTAATATATTGCCAGAAAATTATAAAAGCTTTTACTCAGCTCTTCTTTCTTCTAATTTTTGAAACTTATTCCACACAGAGACTTTGTTTCACAAACTATACAGACCAAAGCTGACAGTTTCAATGGTAAACTGGTAAAGATATGTCAAAGGAAGTTGAAGTGAGAGAATTGAAGATTCTAAATTGACCAGACAGATAAAATTATCCTGGGGTGTTTGTCACGCATTCATTAGCAGTTACCGGTAACCAAGATATATAACATACCAAAAACTGAGTCTGTGACTGTGAAACTTCTGAGTTACGTGAAGCTGCATTTATATACTGCAGACCAGGCTGAGATAATAATGTAAGGCCCTGTGAACCGGCTAATGTACTACTGATAGACTGAGTGAGGATGGCTGTCGGTTGACTTGACTGACTTGTATTGGTAGGTAATACAGTGAACGGTTGTCCTGCGGCATTCATTGCCCCCTGCTGGGCCAAACTTGTTATCAGATTCCGTACTAATGTAACTGGCTTCACTGTTTGGCCACCAACAGTAACCCCTTGAAATTTATCTGAAATAAATTTTAACAATTATTCAAGGTTTCAATAGATAAATAATGAAATTTTCAATGAAATTACAAATTTTAACTTTTAAAACCTTTCAATTAATAGAGATTAAACAAAAAAAAAAACCTGAATTTTCAATGACGTTGCTTCTTTTGATGAAATATATATCATTATTATATAGATAGGTGTGAATTATGGGGATTTATCCGTGAAATAAATTCCGGTATTTCACATGTTTTTTCCCGCCGGAACTACTTTTACACAACTATAAGTGTGGTTGTTACATCCCTTGTTGTGTTACAGTGAATACACATGTATACGATTGTAAACTGAAAACATTCCGCGAAATGTTATTGACGACTTTGGCACATAACCAACATGACGTCATTGACGTCATATGAAGACTTCCAGTTTGAAACGTAAATATTAGACGTTATTTTGCTTCGTGTACGCTTTAATTGTGATCAAATTTAACTAAAATAAGTTTTCAAGGTAAGCATTTTAATTATTTTTGTATATTGTTGTAAATATGACATGTAGGATTTCACACTTTCAAGATGGCAGATCCTTCCAGCTGAACCCTTTAGTATCATTGCTCGTAGATTCATACGAGTGGAATGATATATACAAATAAAAAAATAATAAATAAGTAATTTTGAAAGTCTATATAATAAACAGTATAACTAAATCATACATTTTGAATATCAAAATAAGACCACTCGTGACCGAATACACATTAATGATTAAACTTGTGGTCGGAACAAGTTCCGCCCACTCGTTTAATATCCTTATGCGTACTTCGGTCACTCGTGGTCTTATTTTGATATTCAAAATCTACGATTAGTTATACTATATTTATCCAATTAGCATTTGCAAGGAAAAAATAGAGCATGCACTATATTTTATAATGCTTACATAGGGCACAATCTTGAAGACGTAACTTTTTAGGTATGAAAATTTAGAAAATTAATTTTGTTTTTGACGTTACGTTTATATATTCACGTAAGAGTCCTCATCCATGTCATTTGTGCTTATGTTTACCATTATCAGCTGTTGTTTATTCAGTAACTCCCAGCCCAAAAGCTGATCGGATGTTACGTATTTAAAGGCATGTGATTAATCTTCCTCTTGGCTGTCTCTAATATAGCCGATCTAGCAAATCTTGAATCTTTGGTAGGTACATCCTTCATGTAGAATGAAGTGAAAGTACTTTCAGATGCCCAATGAGCTGCTCTGATAATTTCAGTTATGGACGCTCCATTAAACAAGGCCCAAGAAGTAGCAAGTTTCCTTGTATCATGAGCACGCACTGTACTTAAATGTTTGCTGGTGTCTTCATACACCCACTTAATTAAGGAAACGATCCATCTTGCCACTGAATTTTTCGAAGCTGGTTTACAAACTCCTTTTTGGTATGTAATAAACAAACAATCTGAATCAATCTGTTCCCTTTGAGATTCAGTTCGTTTTATAAACATTTTCAATGCCCTATATGGACAAAGTAACAAATCTCTAGCCTCTGTAGCATAATTATGAAAAGACGGAATGAAAATTGGAATCCATGGGTTATTTAAATGCTGTGTCTTACTGAGAAATTGTAAATTAGGTAAAAGTCTAATGCCATGTCTCTCATATCTCAAATTTCCATCCTTCACAGATAATGCATGTAACTCACTAACCCTGGATGCTGTTGCTAATGCAATTAAAAATACTGTTTTCCATGTTAAAAATTTATAGCACAAGATAAAAGAGGTTCAAAAGGTGGATCACATAACCTCCAAAGTACCGAAGGTAAATCCCAGTTAGGGAGAAGTGGTTTCAAAGTTGGATTTGAATTAAAAATACCTTTGATTAATTTTGAAAGGTCTCCATTAGTGCTAACTGAATGACCACCCCAACCTTTATGTTTTGAACTGATTGCTGATCTATAACCTATAATAGTAGCCACTTTACACTTTTTAACTGAATGTAAATAAACCAAAAAGTCAGCCACATTACCTACAGAAGCTGAAGTGGGACTGATTTGCCTTTCAGCACACCAGCTACTAAATATTTCCCATCTAACGGAATACAGTCTCCGTGTGGAGGATCTGATAGATTGTTCCATATATTTGGAATCTTTTGAAGAAAACTGCTTTGAAGATTTTGATCTGCAGATATTTTCCACACTGCCAGATTTAGACTTCTGGGATTTGGATGTAATGACAGACCTCTGTTCCGAGACAACAGGTCGTGTAATTCTGCTAGTTTTAGAGGAACATCCACTATTAACTCTAGAAGCTGAGGAAACCAAGACTGATGTGGAGCTAAAGGTGCTACTAGAAGAATTAAGCAATTCTCTTGTCTGACTTTCATTAATACTTTGGGAATGAGTATGGGGGGAGGAAATGCATATGCAAATATCCCCTCCCAACTCACAGACAGTGCATCGCATGTCCATGCTAGGGGATCTGGATAAAGACTGCAAAACACTGGAAGCTGAGAGTTGGCACGAGTGGCAAAGAGATCTATGTTTGGGGTTCCCATTATTTGAAAAATATGTTGAACTATTGATGGTTTGAGTGCCCATTCTGTCAAATGCACAAGTTTCTGACCCCGGGACAACTTGTCTGCCAGACAATTCTTCTTCCCTGGAATATGAGCTGCATGGATGTGACTGCTGTGTTTTAAACACCATTGCATTATGTCCCATAAAAGAAGACAAAGCGGTATCGATTTGGTTCCCCCTTGCTTGTTTATATATGCCACTACTGTTGCATTGTCGCATCTGATATGCAGATTCTCTCCCTGAATCTCCTCCTGAAACTCTATCAAAGCATTCCATACAGCTCTCATCTCTAGCCAATTGATATGATGATTGATAAATTCCTTCGGCCACTGACCTGCCAAGTGCCCAAGTGTGCACCCCAACCCCACTTGGATGCATCTGTCCACAGAACTTTGTTGTGTGGATATCCCTGCAGGGGTACCCCTCTGAAAATATTCCTCTCTTGTTGCCACCATATTAAATGTGTTGCTAGTATGGGAAAAACTGGAATTTTGAACTGTAGTCCATCTATATGTGGGCGCCAGAAATAGAGAAGGTATATTTGGATAGGGCGCATATGTAAACGGCCATATGGAACTGTGTCTATGCACGAAGCCATTAGTCCCAACAGTCGTAAGAAAAGGGAAGCTGGGCATTGGCGGATGTAGATAATATCTGCAATTGCTTGATTGATTGCCAAAAACCTGTTCTCTGAGGGGAGAACTAACCATTTGTTCAGGTTGAAAACTGCACCCAGATAGGTAATTATCTGTGAAGGAACTAAATGGCATTTGTCTAAATTGATTATCAATCCTAGATCTACCAGAAGTTGTATTGTTTGATTTAATTGATGAAGTAACAATTCTCGAATCTGATTTTTGACTAGCCAATCGTCGAGATACATAAAAATGTGAATTTGTTGACTTCGTAGATGACCACCTACTGCAGCCATTAGTTTGGTAAAAACCCTTGGTGCAACCGTGATGCCGAAGGGCATGGCTCGAAATTGGTAATGAACTCCCTGTACACAAAACCTCAGATACTTCCTGTGAGGTGGAAACATGGAAATTTGTAGGTACGCATCTCGCAGATCTATGGTGGACCCCCACTCCCCCACATGGAGGGCTTGAATGATTGATCTTAGCGTTTCCATCTTGAAATGAGATTTTTCCATGTATACATTGAGAGGTTTCAAGTTTAATATTGGACGGAGACCTCCGTCTTTTTTTGGAACAATGAAAAAGGTGCTGTAAAAACCCTGGCCTTCCTGGCCTGGTGGTACTAATTCTATAGCACCTTTTCCTAATAATTTTTTTACCTCTTTTAAATATTTGACATATGTACAATATTTAACAAATTTGTTATCCGCACTACGGACTTTGGAGGCTTGCTTATAAATTTTAGACGCAACCCTTCCTCTACTATTTTCAACACCCAGGGATCGGAAGTTACCTGCTTCCATTTGTCCACAAAATTATGTATATGACACCCTACCTGGGTCTGATCCTGGGCTAACTGTACATAACTTATCAATCTTTTCACTTCTGGGGACGAAACCCCAGCTGTCGTGGTCCCTTTTTTTGAAAGGAGTCAGAAACTGAACTTTGACCACTTTGGTTGTTTGATTTGTGTTTTTGATGTGGACCAGAGGACTTGAATTTTTTTGCAGAGTCAACTGAGTAATCACCATCCACAACCTTGCGTTTAGCCCCTACATGCAAGTTTGAGTGCTTAGACTCTTGTTTGTCAACTACTTTTATTTTTCTTAGATGCTGAGTCTCCTTTGCATCACAGATGTTTTCAGCACTGTCATGAAGCAAATCAAAAAATTTCCTGGCAAATAAATTAGGACCAAGAGTAGATAATTGTTTCAGTTTGTTTTCTGTAGACTTATTCTTAAAGGACATCTCCTTAATATGCAAGACTCGTCTACATTTCACAGAATTAACTGCAATACGAGCAGTAACATCAGACATTGCTTTGAAAACTTGAAGCAATGCCTTTAATGCATCAAGTCTATCATCACCATTATTAACCTTGGCAATATACGAAGTTAGCAAGACACCATGTGATATTTGGTGCAACAAAAGCCTAGACTGAGAATCAATCTTTTTTAATTCTATGTTTTGTACAAACAAATCCCTGTTCTTAAAATGAAAATGTGATTTTTTAGATCCAAAATTTTTACTTTGACCCTGTTGTACATTGCAACTTGTCAAACCTTCCTTTGCATTTTCATCTAAATGAGGAGGGGTACAGAATTGATTAAAATGATCACTACTGATCTGGAATTTCTCATCATCTGAGGCTTTGAAAGTACGTAGAGTACCTTTATTCACAAATTCCTTATCGACTGAATGTAAAGCATTCAAGACAACCCCATCTAAGGGAAGCCTACATCTTGGCGAGGAGTTATTCTTCTTCTCACCTGACAAGTGATCCAAGACAGATTGGTACTGGACCTCCTGTGATTTTTCACTATCAACCGTGATACCAAGTTCTGTTGCAACTTTACACATAAGGTTTGTATAGCCAAAATTATTGTTAATATCTGCCTGATCAATCAAAACTTGGTCTGAGCAAGTACCAGCCACTGAATTCTGGTCTGGATTTTCATTATCCCCATTTGACTCTAATGACTGGCTATGAGCCAAAACTGAAAACTCGGACCCGTCTTCCGAGACATCCTCATAATCATTGTTATTGGAGAACTTGTCAAACCTACGTCTGACATTTGAGAAGGTTGACATAGTCGTGTTTGTAGTGCATGACACACTAGTGGAAACAGAGGTTGAAGTATTTGATATAAAGGTGGCAGCAGACGTTGCTGCAGACTTCAAGAGTGTAGGATTAAGGGCCTCCTGAACTCTCTTGTCTATAAAATCTTTCCAAAAGTCTTGTTGATTCGGCGAATTAAACATCCACATAAATGGATTAGACAACATTTCAGTTCGTGCCTGAGCATTAAGATCGATATTAGATGCGTTAAAATCATATACACTGCCAATACCTACAGGGGAGTTACTTTGGAAGGTCCCTGTCGCCGCCAAAGAACTTTGTACGACTCCTGTCCCCGTAAGAGGACTTTGGGTGGTTACTGTCCCCCTAATAGGACTTTGGGTGTTTACTGTCCCCGCAAGAAGACTTTGATTGTTTTGATTGTCTGCCCTCGTAAGAAGGCTTGAAGCAACGACTTGTCGCACCCCCGTAAGAGGACTTGAAGTTGAAGGGCAAGTCTCAACATTGGTCGATCTCGATTGTTTTTTCGTAGCTGCCAAGCGAGGTTTGTCAATCATACATTCGACCGACTGCCGTTTTTCCAATGTCCAAGATTTACAAATCTCACATGGAAATTCACTGTTACAAACTCGATGACGATAACAATCATCGTGATCGTCCAAAATATTAATAAATTTATCACACTTTATACAAAGTTTGAAATCCGCTGACATCGCGTAATATATACGTAATCCAAATAAAATAAACAATAAAAAGGTTAAATAAAGGTTTCTGCTTTATAAAAAAAACCGTATTCTCAACCAAAAAGCAATTAATATACTCCAAAAAATTGTATAAAATCAGGACCATTTATGCTGAAGACATAGCATGGCTGCCCGAACAAAAACTGAAATCGAGGCTTGTATTTTAAGGGAGGTAACTGATGGGTTGTTGAGGTGGGAAATTTAAATTTGAATTCAGGCAAATGCTGAAGACGATCCGAGAACATTGCAAAAAGTTGATGCAGGTAAGTATAGATAGTGAAATAAACATGATAATCTATACATATATCTATAATTGTAGAACATACACTTTTTTAACTTGACAATATAAACCTACCTAAAGAAAAAGCTGGCAAATTATTTTCTTTCTTAATTTCTGCATGGGCCCCATTTGTTAATGATGAATTAGATAATGTATGTGATGGCCCATTCAAAACCATTTGGGCAGCATTCGTGACCATGACTTTAGGTTTAGTGATAACTGTGGGAAGTTGATGAAGAGCTTGTGCAGATACTGTTGACACTGATGGCTGCATTGTTGTAACTGAAATAGGGGACATCACTCTTGATACTGAAAAACATGATTAATAAACATAGCAAAGAAAATAATAATTGATACACACTTTAAAATAACTTGTATGTCATGTTGTAATTGCTAATGAAAAACTAATGATATTGGGCCATACAAAGTTAATTTCTTGGTTCTCAGGCCCGCCCGCATGTGGAAATTCGTCGCCGCATTGCCGATTTTTTTTTGCAAAAATAGTAAAAAAAAAAATTTAATGCGGTAGCGCTGTCCGTACGAAAAAAACAACTGCATCCGTTTTTCTCTTATATCGCGTGGTCGGTGAAACGCTTTAAAACGCATCATGCTTAAATGAGATTTAAAAGCATCGTTATGACAATGTATAAATAAAAAACGTGTTTCCGTTTGACATTTAGACAAAATGTCAATCGTTTCTGTGCAAATTCGGCACAAATGTTTACCAGTTTTACCAGGAAACATAATAGGGACTTCTCCGAAGCTTGTACCTTATTGGAATTGTTTACGGAGATAAAAAATGGTACGTTGGGACCAGCGGATTGGACGTTTCCATAAAAATTAACCACTTGTGATGTTTCTGCCACCATCGGAAGAAATAAAATTGAAATTTTCAATAAAGTAATGAAAAGATTTATACATTGCCATATTTTTCAAAAAAAAAAAAGAAGAAAAAATGCCTCCCTCATCACTTTTTACAGCAGTAAAAGGATAAAAAAAAATATGCTGCCCTCCCTCATCAATTTTGACAAAAAAGGGCCTGAGAACCAAGTAATTAACTTTGCATGGCCTTGGCAACATTTCCCAAATTTTGTACAAAAAAATTCCTTAAGGTGTCTTATGTTTATATTTCTTTAAACCACATCAGTTCGTCATTTAAATTATCAAGCCATTTGTTATCTTATAATGTGTTCAATCGATCTTTTGCTCTGACATCACATTTGGCTTCCTTTGATCTAAGTGTCAGCATCTCTGTAAATGTTGCATAAAACACTTTATATGCAAGATTTTTTTGTATTTGACCACCAAGAAACTTGATTTACCTCTGGATGCCATGTTGTTTTATCGATCAGAACAACATGAGGCATTTTTTTAGTATAGGAATAGAAGAAACGAGCAGCAAGATTCCATTTTTATTTATCATTTCATGAACACATGAGAATGGCCATTTTGTCTACTAATAATCTGGAATTGTCCATCTTTGCAGGAATTTAGTAGAAATTTCAACTGAAAGAGTCTGTGAACTTCACAGTTAAGATTTGGGGGATCATAACTTCAATTGGGTGAAAGATCTTGACCTCTGACGTGAACTCTTAATACGATCTTCAAATCAGCGACAAAGAAAAAGCGGAGAGCAAATGAGGAGATACTGCTTAATTTTAATTAAGATTCAAATTAATAGCCACGAGCAGCCAATTTGACCAATCAGAACAAACAAATGTACTTTTATGGAGGATTTTCCATACAACATTCCTTCTACGTTTACAATCAACTGAACAGTTTCAAAGGAAAAGATTAAAATGTGAATTGCAAATGATCGAAGAAGAATGACAATAATGGCAACCACTCACATTACCCATTGGGTCAGGTGAGCAAAAATGAGAAATTTCATTTCTGACCAAGTGTAACTACTTGCATTGCAATTGGCCAAGATAACAGTACGCTAGCTGATCTACATTTCTTACCTGATGGAGATCCAGGTGCTGATTGACTTATTCTACACAATTCTGCAATAGAACTTGCAGGTATTATTTGTGGATGTGGATGATGGATGTAATTGGTAGGAGGAGCTGTCATTTCCTCAGCGTTCTCTGGGATTGGACTTCCTTCCCTTGACAGACTGTCAGGTGTGAAGGAACCTCCCATATGACTTGGTGACGTAGGTGCAGATCTGTAATTATATAGTATTACATGTTACAGTACATTAAAATGGAAAACCAAGGTTCCTTGGAGCTTGTATCACTCATCTGGTTATTATTGTTGGCTTGTATAACTCACTTGATTATTTATCACTGTTTTAAACTGGCTGATTTTTTTTTTATATTTAATATTGCAAACAAAATTGCATACATTTAACTAGCAAAAGACCATAGTATTAGTAAATCAAGCAAAACTCAGCAATGAACATTTTGTTCTAGAAAATATTGAAATGGAATTACTGTTAAAATTTCAGTTCATTTATCAATGTGGCTTTATTTCCTCTGTAGGTGTTTTGGCCTCGACATTTAAAGGTCAAGGTCACAGTGATCATAGCTTTGTACATGATACTCAGTAATGTCCTAGTTCGTTTGTACAAAATATAATAGTTATGACAAAATTGTTCTGTACTGGACAAGAAGAAATTATTTATTTGACCATGATTCTTTAGGTCAGACTTATTGAAAACGATCTCATTTGAAAACACGATTTTAAATCAAACCTTTTCAGTTTTCATTTGTACAATTATGTAAAATAGAAAATTTTGAAATCAACTGTTCAATCCAGTAGTTGAAAGTTGGAAATTCACTTTCCCTTGACCAGAATTCACTAGCCATTAGTGATGGAAAATGGGAATTCCAGAACAGAAATATTTCAGACAAAGTTAATTTTAATTGGCCAAGTGATTTCAAAGATTTTTAATGATTTTTGGTCCAAATATCAACATTATTACAAATTTCAAAGAAAAACCTGTACTAAATGTATGTTAAACAACTAATTCCAGTTTATAAGGCCAAAAAAAATATATGTGTTTTTACGGTCACCTGACCGACCATAACCTTTTTTATCAGCAATTATTCTACCCCAATTTTTGCTAGCGACCCTATCAATTTTTACACAGAATTTGAATAACCAATTTTGCTGTTTAATCAGCAGCAGCAGCTTTTTGTCGAAATTGAGAGCAAAGAAGGTAGAAAAACTGCGTAACTCGTCATAAAACAGCTTCAACAAATGACGGCTTACCAGAAATTTTGAAAATGAAATACCGGAATCGGATTCCGGAACTGGGAACGACTATTTCCGATTTTGCTGATAGTAAAAAAAAAAAAAAAAAAAAAAATTAATGCCGACCGACACTACATTTTTTTTTTACATGTGACCGTAAACACACATATTTTTTTTTCCACAAGTTTCTATTTTTAGTTACAATAGCTATTTTAAATGGAGAAGTCTAATACACTTATGTAAGGGAACAATTCCAGCCATGTTCAGTGTAATTTGACCAAGTGGAATAAACAAGAATATAATGAGCTTCATCTTATAATCAGTTACTTTGCCTTATTGGTTAGTAATGGAGATTGAAAAACTATGAAAAACCTCCTAGGATGGGAACATACTCTGCAAATTAGCAACCAACTGATAAAACATAACATTGCCACGATTTTGATCTAATACCACACAAATTGTAATAAACCCCTCCCCCACCCTTTTTGAAATGTTACTGTGCTTTAGTCTAATACCACAACAATTGTAAGAACTCATATTTGTGTAGTCTTCAGCAGAAAAAAAAAAATGTTCTCTACCAATTTGCCCAATGGTCCAACTTCTATATATAGAATCTTCAGACCTGTTTACCCCGGTTGACCTATAGTAGTTTTCTTCCTTGACTGAGAGTAGTTTTCTACTTTTAAGAGTAGTTTTTGTCTGATACGCTAGGGGGTTTGAGAGCACCCCCTCACTAAGAAAGAGAAAATCTGATTTAAAAAAATCGCTAAGATGACCGTAACTGAAAACGGAGATGACCGTAATTGCAGTTTTCAGCTACGGTCATCTTAGCGATTTTTTAAAATCGGGTTTTCTCTTTCATATACATTTTTAAGTCGAAATTTGTGATTTCCTTGTGAAAAGTTCATAGATTACTATCGTACTAATGCATGTCTCATTTAAAATATATTATAGAAACAATTTAATCGACAAAAAAGATTCTTACCTAATTTCATGTCCGCAGATCGATAACAATCTGGATTGTGAACTCCTGTTGATCGCGCCATTTTAAGGTTTATAACTTGTGGGGGAAAATCATTTTCAAAATACTTAATGGATATGATAGATTTCAATAAACATGATATCGACAATTTCATAAATGAAACGTGACAAAAAATAGTTTGTTATATGGCGGACATTGTGACGAATCGTGCAATGAATGACGAATACAAAATAATTATGACTACTTTAAATATCATATTAAATATGATACATACATGTACAGTGGCATTTTGAGTACATGTCATAACTTAAAAAAAATCATTATCGTTGATTGAATTCTTTGTCCAGGTAAATCAAGCCAGGTGAGATCAAAGATTACGTAATCAAAACAAAAATTCTATGATCCGTTGATTGGCTTGTAACATGGAATAAAATTGTCATTGTAGTGACTAATTAGTTTTAATCAGCAAATGAAGAAGAAGAATGGATTTTTACAAACATTTTTCTACGATCTTTTGAAAATTCAAGTGACGAATTGGGTACAGGAAATACTCGTCACTTTCGAAAATCAATCATCAATGACGAAAGTGACGAGCACTAGCTGAATCACTGAGCTACAGCTTAACTAGCATATCCTGCAAAAATTGTAGAATTTCTAGTAAAAAATGCCTATTGGGTGGAGAGTATAGCTATCATAAATAACATCAAGATGGGACAACCTAAGGTGAACCAAAACTAACTTTGTTTAATCTGACCCAGTTTTTTTTCCAGAGATTAAAATGTGAAAAGGGAGTGTCAAAGGATGTCACCAGTTGGAAATTTGGCCAAGTAAATTTATAACTTGCCTTGTAGAAAGTCCACCAAATGGTGCTCTGAAACATGGAACGCCTCTTTGGCGCCGTCTTCTGAAAGCCTGTGCTGTTAATTTAGCTTCTGAAGCAGGATCTATCCTCCAAAATGATCCTTTACCTGGCTCATCCTGTGATCGAGGTACTTTTATAAAGTAACGATTAAGAGATAAATTATGTCTAATTGAATTCTGAAAAGAAACAAATATTTCTATCAAACCAATATATCCAAAGTCAGTTTGTTCTAAAATACGAGTTTTTCAATCTCTTGTGCAGTACGTACATGGTTGGAGGTAAGCAGGTAGCAGGGTTCTCAAAATATGCTGGTCATCTGTGATTTCTGCCAGCACTTTTGATGCCATCTGGAAAGCCATTTATACTTTCCAATGTGCAGAATTTGAGTCCTTTTTAGACCCTTTTTCAAAATAAAATTGCAAAATGTATGTTATATTCCATCGATAACCCATAATGAAGATCAATGCAAAAAAACTGCATTCAATTTAGATATAAAATAATAAGAAAGCTAAAACTTTGGATTTCGGTTGAGTTTATCTTGTAATCCATAAGAGATAAAGGAAATCTGTCGACATAGTACCGCCTCAATCAATTCAAAGGAAAAAAAATCAACTACAACTTAAATTATCACACAGAAATCATTCAGACGACAGTGCCATAAAGCCTAAAGTCATAACATAATACAACCGCAATTTTTTTGTGGTTGTATTAATAAAACCAACATCAGACAATTAATAAGTACAAATCATGTATAGATTAGACAGAAGCATGCAGCGAGTGATTGCTTTTTAACGCCAACTCTGCAATTTTTCAGGTATATCATGGCGAGAACAAGTTAATTTTCAATGATATGATGACGAGTTCCGCTTTGTACTAGACCAACACGCTTAGTTGGATTTTTCTAGTGTTAGCTCACTGAAACAAGTCTGCTGATAGACATGTCACCCCACTCGGACACATTATCCTCATTCCAAGCCAACCTGTCTTTGCTATTTCTCCTTAATGCTGTAAGCTTAGCAGAAAAGCAACAAATACCAATTTCATAGTCTTTGGTTTAACCCGATCAGGACTCGAACCCTCGTTCTACCGCACTCCAGGAGAGCATGCTAACCATTACACCAGATACGGTTCACAACACTTGGATGCCACAGATTTAACTGCAGGGGTTAAAAAATCCACTGGTCCGAGGTCCGGGACTGGCGATTTGTGGGTTCAGACCATCATTTTCTAATCCTGTAAAGCAGGGTTTTTGTTAGACCTAATAATGTTATGGACAATTGTCCTAAAAGTGTTATTTCCTATCAGTCATTCCCTATTTACTTAACTAAATATTTGTCCTAAAAGTCTTCAAAGTTTAGGTCATTTTCAAAATCTTTAGGCCATTTGCCTAGAAAATGCCCCAAACTGAAACCCTGTAAAGACCGACGGACCAGTTGGACTTGAATTAAATGTGTGGTTAAAAGTCAGAGTGACAAATGTTACTGCATATTTTTATTCCAACAGTGATTGCCTCTTTACTATAACCACATAATGTTAACATTTTAAATCGATATTGGGTTTATTATCAAAATTTTGACATCGGTTTTTTTTAATCACCGGAAATGCCGATACGATCTATAATATACGGAACCGCAATGAAATGACGAACCGGAACCGAAAACTTTCCGGAAATACCGCAAATTTGCCGAATCGTAAGATAGCCCAAAAAAATCGTGAGCCTTACGCCAAAATCGTAAGGTTAGGCAAGTCTGAACAACAAAAAACAAAAACCAGTGCTTTATTAACAGCCAATAAAAGATACAACCAATATGCAAAAATTAACTATTTGATAGCCCAAGACAAAATGAAAAGCAGCATCTGATCAGGTATTAAGTTGCCAACCTAAAAGTAATTTTAAATAAAAAAAAAGGCCGTTGGCCACTGGTCCCCCGACGCCAAGGTTATATCGTAAGATTAAATTTTGAAACTACTGTAAACTAGAGGTTCAGGTGAGCTTGTATCACTCACTTAAATAATTCTGAAAGGGGACCACCCAAGGACCATTTTCAAGTAAAAAAAAAAGGGGAGTAACTCTGGTTAGATTTGTTGAAAAATCATCATTATCGAACTTGACCTAGATATTCACGAGTTACACTTACAAAATGTACATACCAAACCTAGTTTCAATCTGACTTTGTTCACAAATTATAATTTGGAAACCAAAAAAATTAGCAATTTTGAAGAATAAAAAGGGATGTAACTCTGGTAAGATTTGTCGAAAAATGATCGCTATCGAACTTGACCTAGATATTCATGACATACACTTAACCTAGTTTCAATCTGACTATTTGTTCCCAAGTTATCATCTGGAAACCAAATATTTAGCAATTTTGAGGTATAAAAAGGG
>MJUT01063615.1:351487-387437 GCA_002080005.1 Gigantidas platifrons
GGGGGGGGGGGGAGTTAATTTAGTGTTCAACAACTTTCATTTCCTCCATTCCGATATTCAGGACCAGTAGATTCCTGGTGCTCACTGGTCCTGGACCAGTGCACTTTTGGAAATTTGTTTAAACCCCTGAAGTGCAAACAATGATTTGCTACTCATACATTTGCAGTGTCTGTAAGAACATACTGTGACTAGTGAAGAATTGAAGAAATTAAAAATCCCCACAGTATGCACAGCTTTGGTTTATGCACAAATCTCCTATAAAAAAGGCATATTTGACAATACATGATCGGAGGTAAATTGGTACATGTAGCAAGGTTCTCAAAATATGCTGGTGACCAGCGATTTCTGCTCCCACTTTGTTTTCGATACCAGCTGAGATATTGAAAATAAAATAAAAATAGCTGGTCACAAGGCAGACCATCCAGCTCGCCTGTGCAATCTATAGTTACATGTGAATGTCATAACCATGTGGTTAGTGTTTAATTTGGTTAAGAACAATACTTCAGCTTAGCCAAAAGAAAACCATTTAATGGTATTCAATATGGACATATAAATGTAATAGTAAAACAGGTCTGAACAAAAATGTCGAAGTCATTTAGGCAGAAATAGTAGGTCATGGGACTTATATTTGTGTGCGGTGTTTTTAACTGTTCACGACAAACTCACATGTGAAGTTTCATCAACCTGGACCAAGTAGTTTGTCTACATTGGACATAAAGGCAAACGTTAACGCAAAAATGTCGAAGTCATTCAGGCAGAAATAGTAGGTCACGATGACCTATATTTGTATGCGGTGTTTTTAACTGTCCACGACAAACTCACATGTGAAGTTTCATCAACCTGGACCAAGTAATTTGTCTACATTGGACATAAACGCAAAAATGTCGAAGTCATTCAGGCAGAAATAGTAGGTCATGGTGACCTATATTTGTGTGCAGTGTTTTTAACTGTCCACGACAAACTCATATGTGAAGTTTCATCAACCTGGTCCAAGTAGTTTGTCTACATTGGACCTAAACGCAAACGTTAACATTGGACGCCGCCGCCGCCGACAACGATGCACAGGCGATAACATAAGCTCTTCTGTACTTTGTACAGGCGAGCTAAAAATCATGTGATAGTATGCACACCTTTGGTATATTTATGCAAAAATATTCTGTAAAATAAAAAGCTTCCAGATTGAAAACTGAAGGGAGTTATGTGGACAAAACATGTACCCTATATGTGGATGGAAGATCAGACATGGGTAAAACAATATGTACATACCTGCCAACCTTTATCAGCTGTTCTATAATATGGAGAATTTTTAGTTATGTAAGCATAAATTCCACTTAGTGTTAATTGTTTATCTGGTGCTGAAGATATAGCTTGAACTATTAATTGTGCGTAAGAATACGGAGGTTTAGAATCATCTTTTGGACTGCCCGCTCCTCCACTCGACGATTCATTATTTGGTATCACGGGTGTATTGTCTTTTTCTTCATGTTTAATGCTATTATTGTTAGTAGCTGCAGCAGCGTTCAGAGCAGCTATGTGAACCTCTGATATGAAACTAGGACGGTGTGAAGTGCCTCCTCTGGGCGATGTTGGACAAGAATTTGCTGCACTGAAAAAAATAAAAGAATTTTTTCTTAACGAAATAAACTAGAAACACATACATGTATGACAACAACAGAAATTAATCAATATTCACAGAAATCTACATTCATCTGGTCCAAACTTCCAAATTTGATGGACGACAAGGATGACAGATCCAAAACATAAGTCATAACACAGCTGCGTAATGTTTGTGGCAGGAAAAAAATTGAGTGATATTGCTATTATTTCTATGCGAGGTGTCTTCACATCAAAATAATATTTAACTAAAATGATTATCAGTTCAATGCTTCAATTAAGAAATCAAATTGTTTTCTTTATAAACAAGAATGAACATTTATCAAAATATAATCTCACCTGACGTGGTAAACACCAGAGGCCATGTTATTGACATCTTGACATATTTATTAATTGATTTAACTTCAACATAACAAACATAATTTTAATGGATTGGTATAATAGGCAGAGATGCTTGTACAATAAAAGTTTGAGGAGTCCCAACTCTTAAACCAAAAAGGTTGTCTAGTGCATTTTTTCTTAGAGGGAAAAATTGGTGAGTCCCTAGACGAGTTGCAACGAACTCTGAATAGGGAGTGAAAAATTACTTTGAGACACCGGTAATTTCGATACATTGATTTTCAAGAAAACATATGTAAATTAAGTCAAAAAGCACTGAGATTAACACAGGACTTCAGATAAATTTCAACTTAGGAAAAATTTTGAACAAAACAATTTTGACAATCGAGAATCAACTGTAAAACAATAATACATCATAGGAAAAATATGTGGCCTTCAAATGGCCATGTTGACCTTTTTTCAGCTATATTGGGTTGCTATTAATGCTAGTGGTAATAGTTGGGACTGTATGCATTTAATAATTACCTGATAGTTCCTGTAGGTGAGGGACAGGGGCTTTCAAATGGTCGATGTTGAACAGTTTCAGGGATATTTATCTTCAATGGAGGTAATGGAACTTTCTTCTTTGGTGGCGTCTCTGGTTGTGGTGGGGGTGGCACCACAGGAGGATTGTCTTCTACCAAAGACTGGAACACAATCTTTATATTTGTACTTGGAAATCTCAGTACGCATCTAAAATACAGTATCATTTATATATTAAAAAAAAAAATTTCATTTAAGCTTAAGATTGGTTGGTTTGGTTTATGGTATTTAATGCCACTTTCAACAATATTACAGTTATATTGTGGTAGTCAGTTTTATTGGTGGAGGAAACCGGAGTACCCCGAGAAAAACACAGACCTGTCGCAAGTCACTGACAAACTTTATCACATAATGTTGCATCGAGTACACCTCACCATAAACAGGATTTGAATTCGCAACTTTAGTGGTAATAGGCACAGATTGCACAGGTAGTTGTAAATCCAATTACCATTCGATCTATATCATCAAGACGGCCTCAATTTAAGCTTAAGTCTTTTATCTCTGATGTGCAAACTTCATCACATACAAATGTATGAAACCATAAAAAATAATTGAAAACATTACTCTAGATTTTATTAACTCATGATTCTTCTGGGTAAAATAATCTTCAGTTATTTCAAAGTGATCCATTTCATATATCATATCATTTTATGGAATTGGATGTATATATCAAGTTGCTTTATCCAATGGCAATATTAAATCTGCAATGATTACATCTGTCTAGCATAAAAATAGCATTCTCCTCGACCTGTTTTTTTTGTGTGTGTGTATCTGATCCGCATAGAAAAAAACAGGAATAGATACGATAGTTTAGTGCGGACGGGAAAGATGACAACCTTGAAAACTGCTGGAACGATGTCTGTTTCAGGTCTTTAAAATAAAAATTGTTTATACTATAGTTGCTTTTGACATTGTAGGACAAACACAATATACATATTATATTGTCAGTAAAAACAAAATTTATTTGTATTTACTGCAAAACAGGCTAGAAAAGCTTGCAAGAAGCTTTTCGACCGGTTTCTAAAGTTCATACAAATAAATTTGATATTTTTCGACAATTACAATGTATATCCAGTGATTCAGCTAGCGCTCGTCACTTTCGTCATTGACGATTGATTTTTGAAAGTGACGAGTATTTCCCGTACCCAATTCACCACTTGAATTTTCAAAAAATCATAGAAAAATGTTTGCAAAAATCCATTTTTCTTCTTCGTTTGCTGATTAAAACTAATTAGTCACTACAATGACAATTTTATGACATGCCAATCAATAGACTTTTTGTTTTGATTGCGTAATCTTCGATCTCACCTGGCTTGCATTTCATGATCCCGACAAAAGAATTCAATCAACAATGATTTTTTTTTATAGTTATGACATGTAGTCAAAATGCCACAGTATGTATTGAAAGTGGACATATTTTTGTAATCGTCATTCATTGCACGATTCGTCACAATGACCGGAATAACAAAAACAAATATGTCCGAAATAACGAACTATTGTTGCCATGTTTCATTTATGAAAATGTCAATATCGTTTATTGAAATCTATCGTATCCATTGTATTTTGAAAGTGATTCTCTCGAAAAGTTATAAATTTTGACTAAAGAAACTTTAAAATAAAAATGGCTCCATCAAAAATGCAATAGGAGTACGCATTCACCAAAGCTACTTTTAAGCAAATTAACTTTTGATGTATTTATTCCCATTTCTGTGACATGAAATCTTAGTTTTCGTATTTAATATGTTCATTTATATGCAACGGTTGGTCATTCAATTCTTTTGAAATACACTGCACGAGGACCCATCAGATTTTTATTGATCTGCATCCGGGTATTAACAATTGCGTTCTATTTATAGAACTATTTACAAACAGACACGTGTCTGCAATGAACAAAAAAATAACTACAGTATTTTTATTCCAATTGTTGCAATTTGATTACGAGGTCTGAGAAATAATAATTTACTTTACAACTTTCTCCAGTCCAGTTTTTGACGTTTGTTCTATATATTTTATTACTAGTTGGACCATTGGGCAAATTGGCAGAGGCATATTTTTTTCTGCTGAAGACCACAAATATGAGTTATTACAATTGTGGTATTTGACCAAAGCACATTAACATTTCAAAAAGGGTGGGGGAGGGGGTTATCACAATTTGTGTGGTACTTATTAGACCAAAGCACAGTAATATTTAAAGAAATGAAAGCACCAAAGGTGATGTTAAACGATCGAACTGCTTGCATGTAGATTTTTTGTATGCTATGCACAATCGCAAAATATCAGTATACTTCTAGAAAAAGATGTCAAACTTTGAAATAGTAAATTGAGAGCAAACTCCAGAGACATCAATATGTTATTCACATAAAACAGCTTTTTATCCAATGTTCCAGAATATGTTACATTTTCTTGTATATATATACATTTGCATATATATAATAGTGAAAATTTTGTCAGCATGGCCAAGAGTGAAAGACCTTGGTAAGTCTGCTATTAACAGGAAACCTACATTTTTTTGTACCTCGTCTGAATTATCGTTTACAACTCCTTTACAAAACTCATTCCCACAAAACAAAACATACAATGTAATGTAGATGTTCCTTTACCAAAGAATCTAATGGGATTAACTTTTTTAACCCTAAGCAAACCATTGCTTGTAGGTTTTAAAAGTTACAAGCATATTTCAGTGTTATCTGATATTTAAGAAGCATGGGGGGGGGGACTACTAATATAATTATTGAATAGTGCCAAAAATGGAATTAACAGTTGGTGTAGGAGCTACTACTATAACATGCAACAACCCAGTTTTACAATCTATTACATTATTATTTTGTTTCCCATCAACTGTTTACGACACTACATCTGTTCTGAAGGGGCAAGCAAATCAATGTGACAGTCAAAGTGAAATATATAGTGTATTCAGAACCATTTGTGGGTTTAATTTTATACCTTGGGAAAGGGAAATATTTTCTACGTGGGGTCTTTTTCGCGGAAGGGGAATGTGACTCTTGAAAAAATTTACAACACTTATTAATAGATTTGACTATGAACTTTTATCCAGTGATATATATATATATATATATAGAGCCTTCTGAAGACAACATCCGTGTCCTTTCCATCTTTTTTGTTTCGAAGCCAACATCAACATTCAATTCCCGGAATTCCCTCATCCATTTACGGACATCTACTGGAGTATTATACAGGTTTTTGTTCATTATTTGTGTTCAAGTTTGCTTGCCGGTTCAATACTTTCATTTCATGTTTATTTTTAGGTGGAACATACTTTAAAAGCATGTATTGTTGACATAAATACGTCAGCAGTAAGTCAAGGTTAACAGGTCAAAACCTCTTCAGGATTTTCTAGACTTTTCATTAGATAGTACGTCAAACATTAGAACACGTGTTGTCTAAAGCACTGGTTCCCAAGAACAAAACTTCGATGGTCGAGAACTAACGACACTGACAAACCAGTTGAATTGTAACCCCAGCAGTGTAGGATATAAATAGACTATGTTTTAAAATTTATTCTAAATTTAAAAACAGAAAACACACATTTCAGAACAGGACAAAAGTAGAAAGGTACAATTTTTGTACACTTGCTGAAATATCCATATGCATTTTTTGTTGTTCAAATGTCAATTTTCGAAAATCAAAGTATTTCTAGATATTGAAATATCCATCCGCAAAATCCGCATTGCAACAAAGAAATACTGATAGATGAGCAAACGTGCATATAAGTACCCGATTTTAAGGGGGATTTATAATCTATGAATGTTGCATGCATGCTCTTTCTGATATTTAAATTACTCGTCCTCTTACAATTGACTCTATATATGGACTATATTTTTGTCCGGGCGGAAGGTTGCGACACATGTTAAACGATATCTCACTTACGTTCGATCGTTTAAAAAAGGGGGGGGAGGTATTACAACTTGTGTGGTATTAGATCAAAAGTAAATTATTATAAGATTAAGCTCATTATATTCTTGTCTATTCATATTTAGAAAAAAAAATTCTGCTCTGCAAAAGTGACTAATGGTCTCAAAATCCCTGATATCTGTACAATACTTTTAATCATTTGTCTTTCATAGAATTATACAAGGAGTGATAATAAACATTTTTTTTACACTTTGAAGAGAACACACAGCAATATTTTCAAAAACAAGGCGGTACGCAACTTCATGTTTCAATCAAGTTAAAACGGTGCACATTTTTTCTACAGCTTTCTTTATGTATTTAAACAATAAGGATAAACGTTTAATTTTCTGTATTCATGTTGAAAAATGATTATTGAATAAATATTCTGGTAAACAAATTCTTGATCTAAACTCAATAGAAAAAAATATTATAAAGGAGTTGCCAATATAATAAACAGTTGAAACTTCCTACTTGAGTGAGGGGCACTTATTCTCAACAAATTTAATTCATGATTTTTTTAAGATACCATTTACCACAGCTCAAGTCTGAATGACATAAGTGTTTTAAAACAAATGTCAATTTCACCTCTAAATGACAATTAATTCTGCCTGTGGCAATGTAGGTCATGCTTCAAATGTTGTAAAAGTTGTTTACAAACAAAAGTTATAAACAAACAAAATCAAAACAAGATGGTATCATTATTTTCTGATGTCAACTTTATGTTTCATTATTTCCAGTTAAATATATTAGCTTATAAGTATTTAACAATGGGTAGTAAACATCTAAACAACAAGGCAAATGTTTTTGTACAAGTCAAAACAAAAACAAATATGCAGCCATTTTGTTTACATAGCGGCCATTACTTGTCGAGCACATGGTTACCTTTTATTTACAAAATAAAAACTATAAATGAATATTTACATTAGAAAACGATATATTTTGATGCTTTTGGTAATAGAGAATCAAATAAAGTTAATGCCGTCGTTTGTTTATACGTTAATATTTGTAAACAATCGCCGACAAGTTGAAGGGGCCATCACACGGGGTAAATGCGTGCTTACGTCCTTGGAAGCTGTAAAGGCGGTGCGCCTTTTCGCTGAAATATGCCGTCAATGAAGATGCCATTCTTTCCACCACACCGCATGAAAAAGTTTGGTTGCTCATAGAATATTTCAAGATGAACACGTGAAATAAAACTTGAATGTCCCATGTTTACATCAACTTCACCCTTGCTACTATTTCTCCCTATCGTGATCCGATTTTGTCTCATAGAATATTCGAAGTCTCGGCCTTCCAATCTGGCAATAGCCGTATTCTGTGGCTCTGGCTGCCATTGTATGCCTTTAGGACTTGCTGGCGCAGATTTCATCAGTGATAATAATGCCCAAGCATCGTTATCTGACGATTGTGGGGCAGCAGACATCACGAGGCGATAGCACAGTAAAATGGCAGCAAATCAAGGGAAAACAACATACCCTGTTCTAAGTGTTTACATCACATTATCCCGACATGCTTTGCGACTTACCATAAACTATAAATAGCGGGAAATTCAAAATATATATGACATAAAATGCAATTTCAATGATCAATATGTATTCTTGAGTTCAATCTTTCTGCAAGTATTAAGAAAAGAATAAATATATAAATATTTAAATTATATTGTATATGTTTCTATTAGACACCGGTTATAGGTTTAATTGGACGATGTTGACTTAATTTCCGCAATTTACAAACTGTCGAATTATATTTTAGAGAAAAGTAATACATTACATGTTATTCAGGTGCTAGTTATGGTATATAATGTCACGTTCCCGAATTAGGATTTATAATCCCGTGCCGTAAGGCGAGGTGTATAAATTAGGAGCCGGGAACTGATGTGACTTAAATACCCTGACACTGACATGAATTACTATTATATATTAGTGGTACACAGCTTTTAATAGAAAAAATAATCAAACAGTGTCGTGACGTTCTTAACATCACTGAAAGTCCGTTTTGACAGTATCAGACGTCGGTTTTACATAGTGACATTCGTTACACCATTTAGTGATGACATTTCAGTTCCATCCGATCTAAGTTTTTGCAGAAGGAATATGCTTATTTCATTGACCAGCACAAGGGAATGAATAATAGCTGTAATAGAAAAAAAAAATGCTAGAACTGACAGGCGAATTACATTTTTTCATAATTAAATCACGTGATGTATCTACGGCGTCCAATGAAGATACAACCCTTTTTCTATCTTTCTGGTGTCATCTTTCAGTGGCAGAGTGATTCGGCTCGTTTTTTGGAAAACGTTCTTTTACAAACAATGATGTGTCCATATACATTGAACATTTTGTATGTGCCTTTATTGTAATAATTTTGTCCCAATTAAGATTGGAAATAAAATATTGTGTCTTGCATAATTGGGTCATTCTCTGACAACTTTTACAATAGTGACGGTAAAGACTGCAATTGTGTCCCATTAATATTACAGAAAAAAAAAATTACAATAAAGGTTGATATATCGTTTGCTCATGTTAAATTGTATTTATTTCATTAAAAGATTAACAAAATACATCAGGGATAAGGCGAATAATGGATTTACCGTCACATATATAGAATAATACACGTGACGGTAATGTCCCATAGCAGGGATGATAATAGAAAAGAAGAATTAAACCTTCAAAAATGGCGTTTCTTTGTGTTTTAAAAGTTTAATCATACCAGTAAACATTAAATAATAATATGCTAAAATATTTATATATTTTTTATGTAAAATATTTCCTTTATTTACTCTGAAATGTGTGTCCTATGAATTTCTGTCTTTACCGTCACGAAAATTTAACGTTGCAGAACGTCTAGTATACATGTGACTCTGAGATCATAGTCACGTTGGTGCTTACCTTTCTACATCTACATCTACATCTACATTTTACGACAATCCATCAATGGTGATGATTACTTGTCGGGCGCAGCGCGAACAGACAAAAAGTTTCTAAAAACAGTGCAGATATAAACAGTGACAAGATAAAATTATATACAAAATTTATTTACAGACTGAAGTTTGGTGTTTAGTAGTAATGGCTAAGCTTTGGGCCAATGATTTAAATTGGTCCAAAGTGGATGCCATGAGTGTTGCATGTGACAAAGAATTCCATAAGACAACTGTGTGTGGGAAAAAACTACTTGAAATAATTTGTTCTGGTGTTGAAAAGTTGGTTCTGTAAAATGTTAGAATTCCTGGTCTGCATGATGGGTTGTTTCACAAGGTAGAGGTTAGGATCTATTGCTACTAAGTTGTGTGTTTTCTCTATTGATGTTTCTTCTGTTTTCAAGTGTGTTCCAGTTTAGGTGGTTAAGCATAGATGTAACACTGCTTGTGTTGTGATACCTTTTTGTTACATATCGGGCTGCTCTTCTTTGTACGCTTTCTATTTTATCAATGTGTTGCTTAGTATGAGGTGCCCAAATTGAAGAACAGACTGTTCAGTACTCCAGATTTGATCTTACCATGGATGTGTATGCCAGACTTCTTCATCGATATAAAGAAACAGTATCGTGGATCGACTGTCAGCAGGATTCAAAGGAAAAAACCAGTATCTCCATTAAAATGCAACGTCTTTACCAAGCATAATAGAAATTCCTTTCTAATATGACGGCCTATATAATGTCAACTATATGTCGGTATATATCTACCTTTAGCACCTGCGCACTCAAATTATCGATTGGAAACAAAAAAGCATAATTTAAAAAGTTTCTGTAATGAATAAAAGCCTACAAGGCCGTTTCCGTGAGGTCATGCACAACAACTACACATCATATTACTTTGTTTACAGAATTAGAATTATCTTTATTAACCAATTAAAGGGCCCATATAGGGCAAATACAAGAAATATATATAAACAAAATAATACAAATAATAATACACATTCTCAAGAGGGAAAGAGGTGCTTGATTGACAGATAATACAATACAGTTTAGGTACAAAACATATAATTACAAATCATTATATAGTATAAAATCAAGGCATGTGTTCATGGAGAAATTTACCAACAGAGTTAAGTATTTCATGGTCCTCACAGTTTAGAATAAAGAATAATTTTTGTTCATCACTTAATTGATGGAGATTTTGAAGTTGGACTTTTGAATTTAATTGACTAAATATATCTGTTCGTTCTTCGGTAAACTTGTCGCACTTAATTAAAAAATGTGATTCATCTTCAATAGCATTTTGGTTACAATTTTTACATAGTCTTTCGTTTCTTGGAATATTTTTTATATCGACCCTGTTCTTTTAGTAGTCTGTGGGAGGATACACGTAATTTGCAAATTGATCTTCTATATTGGTAGTTCTTGATCAATGTTAGATATTTTTCTAATCCAAAATTTGTTTTAATATTTAGGTATTTACATGTATACACAAATATGTGATGAAAACGCACTCATCTGGGAGTTTCCCCGACGGATGTTCCGGCCACCTCCCACGTGAAATTTTATTACGAGGTGGTTCTTATTAAATCTGTTTTGTGTCATTAAAGTAATTGAAATAAATATTTGAATATATTATTACTCACACAATAGGAGTTTGATTCAATATATGTGCTCAAATTGCGCTGATTCCGTCATCATATGTGAAGGGGGCTAAACGGAACAGCCGTTGTGTGGCGGATTCTAAGGTGTCCTAGGGTCATAAGAATTACCGTATTTGTCATATTAGAAAAGAAATAATTCATGACAGCCGTAGATTTGTGTACATTTAATCATGGGTTGGGCATTTATATTCGTATTTTATCCCTCGCTAACGCTCGGGAAAAAATAATCGAATACAAATGCCCAACCCATGGTTAAATGAGCACAAATCTACGGCTGCCATGAATTATTTCATAACTGTTCACCTGCTACATTTTAAACGTCATGTAGAAATAAAACGTTGTTCCCGATAGATTTGCACATATCTCACCTTTAGAAATATTTTCTGTAATACACGGAATCAATACCGAAATGCGGATTCTAATATGACGTCTCGTATTCGGTATACAAATAAAGGCATGTTTGAATAACGATCAAATATTATTCAAATTAGGCATTATATTCATGAAATTTAACCCCTCGCTATCGCTCGGGGTTAAATATTCATGAATATAATGCCTACCCATATGTGAATAACAATAAAGTATGGCCGGCATGAATTATTTCTTAAATTGTCTACCGTAACAGTCTTTGCCGTCACAATTTCATATTACCATCGTGACGGTAAAGACTTTTACTTAGCATCCGGAATGTTTTTGAGCACGGTTAAGCTATATTAAACCTCGTGGTTTTGATTTATGTTGATAGTTGTTATTATAAACCAAAATGTCTTTACCGTCACGTACGTTTTCTTTACCGTCACAAATATACCTTTCCGTCACGAATTTAAAAATGTTTTTGTATATTATATTAGTACTTATACAACATACGTAACCTTAAATGACACTGTAGTAGCACATCTATAACCCAATTAAGTTATTTTTGACCACTGAGCACCAGTTAAAGTATATAGCAAAAATATATACATCCCGGATCTCAACTTTAAAATTATGACACACAAACCTTTTAAATACTCCTTAAATATAAGAAAAATTATATACAGATATATCATGTTTGGGAGGGGTATTTGCGAAAAATACCAGTCGAGAGACGAAAAATTTCCCGAGCCGAATGGCACTGTTTGAAGACAATGAATTCAATTACATTTGGCAGAGATGTTACCTGTCAGATCATGAATAAATGATCAAACTTAGTTACAAATGTGTACACAGATATAGCAGCAAAGGCATCAATTGAAATTTCTGATAAACTTAAGCCCAGGTGAAAAAATCCTGATCTTGTGAGCCTCTCCGTTACTTTTTCCATCTACGTTATAATTATGATGTGTTTTGAACTCAAATATACAGTGGCGTAGCCAGGACAAAATTGGACGCTTTCTATTGCAAAAAAAATAATTGTTTTTTAGAAAACAACGAACCACGTCATATTTGTTGGTATGCAACACTATTAGATATTTTAAAATGATTCCGAATTTAAATTACTTTAAAAATAAACTAGAACTGTGAGTGACCTCACTGAGTGATACCCCCCGCTTGCAGCTTAGTTGGAGCTGCGCTTACAAGGTACACGCCCCCTACCCATTTTCGTGAAAGTATAAGTTTAATTATCTCCCCTTTTAAATTTTGGACAGCAACCATATTCCTTCATGCACATCTGTAGGTAGTGCACTACAAGTGTGTAAAGTTTCATAAAAATCCAATAAGCCGTTTAGGAGGAGTTGCGCTCACAAGGTACATGCCCCCCTTTTTCGTGAAAATATAAGTTGAATTATCTCCCCTTTTAAATTTTGGACAGCAACCATATTCCTTCATGCACATCTGCAGGTAGTGTACTACAAGTGTGTAAAGTTTCATAAAAATCCAATAAGCCGTTTAGGAGGAGTTGCGCTTACAAGGTATATGCCCCCCCTTTTCGTGAAAGTATAAGTTGAATTATCCCCCTTTTGAATTTTGGACAGCAACCATATTCCTTCATGCACATCTGCAGGTAGTGTACTACAAGTGTGTAAAGTTTCATAAAAATCCAATAAGCCGTTTAGGAGGAGTTGCGCTTACAAGGTACATGCCCCCCTTTTCGTGAAAATATAGGTTGAATTATCTCCCCTTTTAAATTTTGGCCAGCAACCATATTCCTTCATGCACATCTGCAGGTAGTGTACTACAAGTGTGTAAAGTTTCATATAAATCCAATAAGCCGCTTAGGAGGAGTTGCGCTTACAAGGTACATGGACGGACGGACGGACAGGGTGATTCCTATATACCCCCAAACTTTGTTTGCGGGGGGTATAATAAAAGAATAAATAAAATTAACGGTAGAAATATGTGTATATGCTTAAATGAAATTGTAATTAAAGCCGATCATTTGTAACTGTCACCACCTTGGTCCAAAAATTCGCTATTGTAACTAAACTGTGCTTTATTAATCTACTGTACTACCGTGAAGTTAGATATCAAATTTCTAGCAAAGGGAATCCATCTTTTATCAACCTTGATATTCAAAGACGATTCACTGAGAATGCTTAGAAATTGGAGTAAACCGTTTATCGAGCTCCTGTCGGAATAATGATTAAACCAACAAATCTATTTATGCTTCGGACTATCGGACTATTGGACCTTCGGACTATCGGACCGTCACCAACAGAGACAACTAGAGTCGACTAGAGACAAGTAGAGTCAACTACTGAAATAACGCAAAATAAACATGTAAAAGTATTGCATTACTTCGTAAATGATATTAAATGACTTAAATGATGTTTTAGTTCTCACGGAGTGAAAATATACAAGAACGATCGACGCGATTTACTTCCGGTTTACCAAAATAGAGACAAGTAACTTTTATAGTTCTTTCCGACTGAGATATGAAATATTATTTTTGCCAATAACTCATAAGTGGTATTTCAGTATTAATTCATATTTCTAAAGCACATGCATGTTGAAATTTAGGTCAGATTAGTAGTGAATCGGGTCCGTATGGACCTATTACCTCGAAGTTAAACCATTTCCCCCTCCTGATCCTCCCGAAATTACTACTCTTACAGGCACACCTGTCTTAATCGATAATGAAGAAATCCAAAGTAAATCTAAGTAAATCTAAATAATTTGTGTTGATCAACCTCTCATTCTATTATTCTAAGTATTGTATGTGGGTTTTTATACCGTGTTTTAATTACCAATATATCTCGTTTAGAAATGAATTCCTGACCACAGGATATTTTTGGGGTATTTTTGTCCCATTGGTATTGCTTTTGTTTGTACAGCAGTGTATATATCAATACGTCATGTTCCATAATTAGGCATGTATATCTGTAGTTTCATGATAAATATTATTGAATTGATTTAAGGGATGTATGCATTGATTTCTTATGTGTTTCTCGGATAAATTTTTCAGTCTGTTTATTGTACACATCTATCAAAGGAGATATAAAGTTACCCAATAGAAGGTCACTCTGCATTTATCCAGGCTTGTGACTGGCTACAACAAAAATTATAGGCTGCATTACCATTTTTTTTTACTATTACTATTACCCTCCACTAACGTTTGCCATTGCTGTATATAGCCGGTTTTAGTACGCAAGTATTCCTCCATATGGTTTTTAACATTATCACAAACAGGCATATAAACAACAAACGTATAATAATGTACACATTTTTTTTTATTTCGGTCTTTACATGTATAAACAATTATGCACAATTGAGAATCGTCTACCTTCAGACAGTATCTTCAACCTCACGAAAGGGCCAACAGTATGCTATCCTTCGTGCAGGGGCGTAAGCTGCCGGAAAACCTTATTTCGCCCATGGCCATTACAGGATAGACGACCCTCTTAAAATTTGTACGGTCGCGTGCTGTAGTCCTGCATGATGACTCTTTTGCCGAAGACTATCCTGTAGTCTTTGTCTTGATGTACGGTAAGTAATCTCTTGTGGTCTCTCGTGATCTTGAAGTCGTCACTTACGGTCTTGACGTCATCTCTGTTGTTAATGACCATGTCCTTGATCGTATCAAAGTTGATGGTCAAGGAGTTCTTGTAGTTGAGAGTGATGCCTCTCACTTTACATATGGTCGTATTTCCATCCTTATCGGGTCTGGCAATCTTGTAGGCATAGTACTTCGGTCCACTGCTGACAAACTCTATTATTCTGTTGTCGGTGTCGGGCACTTCATCGGTGAAATCTCCTAGGTAGTCCCCGAGTTCTGGTTTCCAGTCGCCTGGCCTAGAGGTATACACGACTGAGTCTGTATCGGCGTATAAGACACGGGGTCCTAATTGTTCCAAATAACTGTATAACTTCAAACGGGCTTGAGCTGTGGATGACTACGTTGGTTCTCCCTGATTCTTCGACGAACTCTTCTTTGTATTGATATCTCATTTCCACCATCTCGTCGCTGACAAAATGTATACCCATCACAAGAATCTGGTCGCTGGTCAACATGTCGAAATATTCGGCAGGTTCGGATATGAATTTTATCCGGGGCATGTTGGATCTCTGACCGGATTTTCCCCAAAAGCTATTCAGCATCAGTTTGGCTAATGCTCTCAATCCAGGATTCTTCTTTATGTTGTTGTAGTCCAGGAGTATTCCCTCCTTTTCGTGGTAGTCTCTGATGTATCTCCATTTATCGTTTTCGCTCTGACACCACTCTTGCCAACCACTGGCTTCCTGCTTCATTTTGAGGAAGGTATTCACGTAATCGGTAAAGAGTCCTCCAGTTTTTGCTTTCGGATCGCACTGTTCCGTGCCACACTTCGTAGATGCGCTGAATTACATATCCTTTCTCCAATGCATTCTTCAATTCGTCCGTGACCCATGTTCCCGTCAATGATCTTTCTTCGTCGTTATGTTGACACGGTGTCTGTTGATGGTTTTCACACAAAGTAAACAACAATTTGTTGTTCATTTTCACTGGTAATAAGGGTATGTACAGTTCTCTTGGTGGAAGATTTTGCATTTGATGAGTCCTTCGTACTGTTGGATATCTGTAAAACCCTCGGTGACGATCTCAGAGTGCCCGATGGGTATCTTTCCGGTCTTATTGATATATGGATACAGGGAGGTTACATCGACGTATGATATATCATGGTCTTTTTGAAACAATGTAAACGCTTCGGTGCGTCCCCCATAAAAAGCATCTCGGGGTTCTAACGGGTTGATCATCTCGGATTGTTGGACAAAGTTTCGTAAAGTGTCGTTTTCTCGAACTTCTCTGTCGAATTCGCATTCCCACTTTCCAACGTGGATATACCCTTGACCTTCCAGGTATCGTTTCTTCTCCATGGTTCGTTGGTATGTTGTATGCGGACTCCTTCCGTTGTCGATAAGTATTTGATCCATTGCATGGCTTTGATGGAATTGTTTTCTTCTTGACGGTATCCTAGAGCTGGAATGATACCGATGGTATCGGGTCGTAGAAATCTCGTTGCTCGGGGGTATATGGCTGCTGCTGCTGCGTAAGAGAGAGGGAATTGGCATTGTGACGTGAAGTAGAAATTAGAAACAGAAAACAACAAGGAAAACATAAAACAAGCGGAGAGATAAACGAAAAGACAAAACACAAGAGACAAAGAGAATTAAAGAGACATCGTCGAATGTCACAGCACTTCGATGACTCATCGGTCTATTTTTAGTAACATGACGTCATCCTACATTTATAAAAAGCCGACTCGACTCGAAGCATTCTCATTCTGCGCCCAGACGCCAAAGTGAACAGACGTGTTTAGAGCTCAGAGCAAACGCCAATTAGACAGAACAGATGTAAGTCATACATGTAGTTTTAACAAATAAAATTTATCTGACATGTAGTTGAAATGTTTGATTCATGTTGTAAATACCTATAGATGTACATTTGTCTTTTACAGATGCATTCCTGTGGATATTGTCAACAAACCTTTGCCAAGAAGAGTAAATTAATGGAGCAGCACCATCTAAACAAACACCATAATACCTTTACCTGTGGAGTATGCCAGAAGTGTTTTACTAGAAAGGACAATCTCGATAGACACGAGAGAAAACACAACAAAGATAACTTCTTTCCATGTAACGAATGTGGATTGTTGTATAGACGAAAGGATAACCTGTATCACCATCTGAAGGAGAAACATCAGAGCTGAGCCGGTTTACAAAATCAACCAGTGGATATCAACCACCCCGATCAGTATTACACCATTACTAAGGACAAGGGAAAGAATATGCCTCTATTTAACACCGAATCCAATGAGTACAGAGTTACATTCAATGAATTAAACGTCCAGAGTGTACCAGACATATTGAAAACCATATAGAACCTATTTGACTCCGTTTTAACAAATGTGACCAAAGGAATGCAGGAAGAGGATTTAGTCCAAGTTACCCTTGAATGTCCCGATTTGGATTTTCCCATCAGATTACCTTTTATACAGATGAACCAACTGAACAGTGAACAACTACTAGCCGAAATAGAAAGAGTGCTACAGTCCAACGAACAGTTCGTCCTGGACCATTGTGTACAACTGAATATAACACACGTCAGCCTTCCTAAGGGTGGAACTGGTAAGAGATGTGATTACGTGGACACGGAGAGGTTCCTGAAAGATAAACGTTGTATCATCCAGATACAAAACAAAGATGACATGTGTTGTGCCAGGGCCATCGTAACGGCCAGAGCTAAGATCGACGGACACGAACAATGGAATTCTATTCGACAAGGTCGTCGTATCCAAGAAGAGTTGGCGTTGGAATTACCAGGCTGTCAAGCAACTTTTGATGAAAAAAATATAGGAAAGTTGAAAAAATATAGGAATTTCTGTTTTCAAATATAGGAAAAATAAAGGAGAAATATATTATCTGAAGAGGCAATTATACACATACATGTTACATGAAAACATTATTTACTGACATTTTAATGAATGAATATCTTATTATTACTGTAACAGACAAACATTTTTTAATTTTCAACTAAATGTTGACCTCCACCTCCCCGTATAGCCAACCATAGCTCTCCCCATTTTAATTAGAAAGACCAGTGTACAAATGATGACACGATAATTTTTTTCATCAAACATATAATTTTTTAACAATAAAAATTGACATTGATTACTAGTATTATAATTGAATAGATAAAAAAAAACACTGTAAGATACCAACCATTTAATTGGGTAAGATTGAAAAAATGCTATTCTACAAAAATTTTCTGCTTATGTAATTAGACTTTTCAATAAAAGTTATGTATAAAACTTTGGTTTTAATAGCTTATAAATACCTTTCAAGGGCTTCAAGGTGAGAGCAATAAACGCTCTGATTATGCCTTAATTCTTAGTTTAAGATGAAAAAGAACATCTTATGTACAATTACTACAGATCTATTTCACTATGGTGACATGGTTGGTACTTTACAATGCAATTCTTCACAAAACCACAAAGAAATACCTTTGCCAATATTATTGAAATTAATCAAGTTACTCAGGTACATCCAAATGCAGGTCTTATTTCTGAAGGAGGAACATTGCTAACTAACTTTAATATATAATTACACCTTATAAAAATGCTGGATTCTGATTGGTTAATAGTCGTGATATTTTTTATTTTTTTTTATAAATTCAGGCCTTGCATTGTGAATTTGCAGAATTTTTACTTCATGTAGGTGTATTTGCATAAGATTTATTAACTTTTTTTCATGGTATTTGCCGTTTTTACCCTTCACCGAGACGCTTGTAACAAAATTTGTAAAACGTTATCAGTTGTGCATTTTATATAACATCATTCGGTAGAATTAAACAGATACATCATGTTATGTTCTGAAAACGACAAACAAAATGTATTATTTATTTAGCCAGTGTTCTAAATAATATTTGGTGTAACTAAACAGATATATCATGTTTGGGAGGGGTATTCGCCTTTCTCGACTGGTATTTTTTTGCAAATACCCCTCCCAAACATGATATATCTGTATAACATATTCTACTATTGCTGCATGTTGTCAGTTCAATGATACAGATTTGGTTATTTGTGAATAACTTTGAATATTGAAAACATCAAAAACACTAAAGATACATGTATACACATAATTTCCATTGAAATATACATTAAATTTACACTTTGTTGTTTTTCATATTCCCCATTACTATACAAACAACCAATATCAAGAACTTAATCCACAGCTTTGACTGTTTTCATTATCCATTTTTTTTTCTTTTTTGTACTGGAATATAGGAAAATACAGGAATCTTAGCCCTAATACAGGAAAATGTAGGAAGTGGTGAAAAAAAGGAAAATATAGGACACTTGACAGCCTGAATTACACGCCAAGGTGGGAGTACCCTTACATCAATGCGGAATCGAAGATGTAAAAACGTTTCAACGATTCCTGGTAGGATATCAGATACATGCGATATCGAGAGAGCATTTCAACGGAATCGTTTACCATGGACCCACAGCCGAGAAGAAGATCTACTTGTACTACCATTACAACCACTACGATTACCAGTATGACTGCGTTCCTGGGTCGCATCTACTTCTGTACAAACTGTTACAAAGGTTATAACACCAAAGAAGAACACACTTGCAACAACATATGCCATAATTGCCGGAAGATTCACGATACATTTGAAGATGATGGGATGCATTGTCAGAAATGTGGACGATACTTCAAAGGACAAACATGCTTTAATCTCCACAAGAAGACGACGCCATTGGGAAACTCAACGTGCACCTCCTATCACAAATGTAAGAACTGCGGACAGACCGTGAACAAACGAATGGGAGATCATAACTGCGGAAACGTCTATTGCAAGACTTGTAAATATTATTATCCATCTGGACACCAGTGTTACATGCTACCTGCGGATTACAACGATAGACAGAAGAAACAGACTTACATCTTTTTCGATTTTGAATGTACCCAAGAAGACAGGATCCAGTGTCAACAAGGATACCAACCGAATGACAACGGAACATGTATTCGTTGCAAATCACCGAGGTGTGGAGCTTTCGAACATAAGCATAATCTATGTGTAGTACATAGAGTGTGTTTAAAATGAATGGATCAAGGTGTCGATAAAGACAGTATCTGCCAAACATGTGGAAAGAGCGAATTGGTGTTTGTCGGACCGAACACAACTGAACACTTTTGTCAATGGTTGTTTTCCGGAGAAAATGAAGGGGCCATCGTCATTGCACACAATTTCAAAGGCTATGATTCATTGCCCATACTAGGGTATCTGTACCAAAACGGTGTGAAACCAACGAGTATTGCCAAATGGGGCCAAGAACATGTATATCGAAGTACCCGGATGTCGTATTAGAATGATAGACTCCATCAACTTTTTACCTAGCGCATTATCGGAACTACCTAAGATGTTTGGATTGGAGGACCTCAAGAAAGGATACTTCTCACATTTGTGCTATAGGAAAGAGAACCAATCGGTCGTACTCAATCATCTACCAGACGTACAGTACTACAACCCGGATGCCATGAAACTGAAAGACAGAAAAGTCTTCTTCGTCTGGTATGAGACCAACTACAGACAACGATTCGATTTTCAAAGAGATCTATTGAGTTACTGTCGCTCCGACGTGGACATACTAAGAAGAGCCTGTCTAACATTTAGACAACTGTTTTTGGAGATGACGTCTTCCGACGGACACGGAGGCATAGATCCTTTTCAACAATGCATCACGATAGCCTCGGCTTGCAATTTGGTCTTTAGAACGAAATTTCTACGATCCGATACCATCGGTATCATTCCAGCTCAAGGATACCGTCAAGAAGAAAAACATTCCATCAAAGCCATGCAATGGATCAAATACTTATCGACAACGGAAGGAGTCCACATACAACATGCTAGAAACGGTGTGGAAAAGGAAATTGGACCTTATAAAGTGGATGGATATTACGAAAACGAGAACGGACAACAATGCGTCTTGGAATTTAACGGAAAGTTCTGGCACGGATGTTTACACTGCTACAATGCCAGCACCGTCAACCCTGCCAATGGTATGACCATGGGTGATCTATACCAACGAACCATGGAGAAGAAATGTTACCTGGAAGGTCAAGGGTATATATCTACGTTGGAAAGTGGTAATGCGAATTTGACAGAGAAGTTCGAGAAAACGACACTTTACGAAACTTTGTCGAACAATCCGAGATGATCAACACGTTAGAACCCCGAGATACTTTTTATGGGGGACGCACCGAAGCGTTTACATTGTTTCAAAAAGACCAGGATATATCATATGTCTATGTAACCTCCCTGTATCCATATATCAATAAGACCGGAAAGATACCCATCGGACACCCTGAGATCGTCACCGAGGGTTTTACAGATATCCAGCAGTTCGAAGGACTCATTAAATGCAAAATTCTTCCACCAAGAGGACTGTACATACCCTTATTACCAATGAAAATGAACAACAAATTGTTGTTTACTCTGTGTGAAAACCATCAACAGACACCGTGTCAACATAACGACGAAGAAAGATCATTGACGGGAACATGGGTCACGGACGAATTGAAGAAAGCATTGGAGAAAGGATATGTAATTCAGCGCATCTACGAAGTGTGGCATTTCGATGAAACGGAACAGTGCGATCCGAAAACGAAAACTGGAGGACTCTTTACCGATTACGTGAATACCTTCCTCAAAATGAAGCAGGAAGCCAACGGTTGGCAAGAGTGGTGTCAGAGCGAAAACGATAAATGGGGGTACATCAGAGACTACCACGAAAAGGAGGGAATACTCCTGGACTACAACAACATAAAGAAGAATCATGGATTGAGAACATTAGCCAAACTGATGCTGAATAGCTTTTGGGAAAAATTTTATCAGAGATCCAACATGCCTCGGATAAAATACATATCCGAACCTTCCGAATATTTCGACATGTTGACCAGCGACCAGATTCTTGTGATGGGTATAAATTTTGTTAGCGACGAGATGGTGGAAATGAGATATCAATATAAAGAAGAGTTCGTCGAAGAATCAGGGAGAACCAACGTAGTCATAGCAGTCTATACCACAGCTCAAGCCCGTTTGAAGTTGTACAGTTATTTGGAACAATTAGAACCCAGTGTCTTATACGCCGATACAGACTCGGTCGTGAATACCTCTAGGCCAGGCGAGTGGAAACCAGAACTCGGTGACTACCTAGGAGATCTCACCGATGATGTGCCCGACAACAGAATAATAGAGTTTGTCAGCGGTGGACCGAAGAACTATGCCTACAAGATTGCCAGACCCAATAAGGATGGGAATACGACCATATGTAAAGTGAGAGGCATCACTCTCAACTACAAGAACTCCTTGACCATCAACTTTGATACGATCAAGGACATGGTCATTAACAACAGAGATGACGTTAAGACCGTGAGGGACGACTTCAAGATCACGAGAGACCACAAGAGATTACTTACCGTACATCAAGACAAAGACTACAGGATAGTCTTCGACAAAAGAGTCATCATGCAGGACTACAGCACGCGACCGTACGAATTTTAAGAGGATCGTCTATCCTGTTATGGCCATGGGCGAAATAAGGTTTTCCGGCAGCTTACGCCCCTGCACGAAGGATAGCATACTGTTGGCCCTTTCGTGAGGTTGAAGATACTGTCTGAAGGTAGACGATTCTCAATTGTGCATAATTGTTTATACATGTAAAGACCGAAATAAAAAAAAAATGTGTACATTATTATACGTTTGTTGTTTATATGCCTGTTTGTGATAATGTTAAAAACCATATGGAGGAATACTTGCGTACTAAAACCGGCTATATACAGCAATGGCAAACGTTAGTGGAGGGTAATAGTAATATTAAAAAAAAATGGTAATGCAGTCTATAATTTTTGTTGTAGCCAGTCACAAGCCTGGATAAATGCAGAGTGACCTTCTATTGGGTAACTTTATATCTCCTTTGATAGATGTGTACAATAAACAGACTGAAAAATTTATCAGAGAAACACATAAGAAATCAATGCATACATCCCTTAAATCAATTCAATAATATTTATCATGAAACTACAGATATACATGCCTAATTATGGAACATGACGTATTGATATATACACTGCTGTACAAACAAAAGCAATACCAATGGGACAAAAATACCCCAAAAATATCCTGTGGTCAGGAATTCATTTCTAAACGAGATATATTGGTAATTAAAACACGGTATAAAAACCCTGTAAAAAGACTACAGGATATGTTTTCCGGCAGTTGACGCCCCTGCACGAAAGATAGCATACTGTTGGGCCTTTCGTGAGGTTGAAGATACTGTCGGAAGGTAGACGATTCTCAATTGTGCATTATTGTTTATACATGTAAAGACCAAAATAAAATAAAAAATGTGTACATTATTATACGTTTGTTGTTTATATGCCTGTTTGCGATAATGTTAAAAACCCTAGGGAGGAATACTTGCGTACTAAAACCAGCTATATACAGCAATGGCAAACGTTAGTGGAGGGTAATAGTAATTAAAAAAAAAAGAAAGAACAGAAAAAAGGTAATGCAGCCTATAACGTTTTAGTTATAGCCAGTCACAAGCCTGGATAAATCCAGAGTGACCTTCTGTTTGGTAGCTTTATATCTCCGTTGATAGATGTGTACAATAAACAGACTGCAAAATTTATCCGAGAAACACATAAGAAATCAATGCATACATCCCCTAAATCAATTCAATAATATTTATCATGAAACTACAGATATACATGCCTAATTATGGAACATAACGTATTGATATATACACTTCTGTACAAATAAAAGCAATACCAAAGGGACAAGAATACCCCAAAAATATCCTGTGGTCAAATAGGAATTCATTTCTAAACGAGATATATTGGTAATTAAAACACGGTATAAAAACCCACATACAATACTTAGAATAATAGAATGAGAGATTGATCAACACAAATTATTTAAATTTACTTTTGGATTTCTTCATTATCGATTAAAACAGGTGTGCCTGTAAGAGCCGTAATTTCGGGAGGATCAGGAGGGAAAAATGGTTTAACATATGGGGAAATAGGTCCATACGGACCCGATTCACTACCCAGATTCATGTTTGTCAAAGCAAAATAAAAGAGCTTCTAAATTTAAAATCAATATCGGTCTAGGACATGTAAATGCTTGACGTGTCTGAAGTTCACTGAATTAAATGAACACATGAGATGATGATACATACATATTACATAAGATAAAAATTCAATGTACAGGATGTTTTTTTTAAAGCCAACTATTTAAATTATGAAAGGCTAACAAGTTTTACACATACACAAATTTTAAAACACTTCTATTTCCAGCTAAATAAAAATATAGTGAATTCTGATATGACGGCCTATATATCGTCAACCAGTATATGTCGGCATATATCTACCTTTAGCACTTGCGCACTAAAATTACCGATTGGAAACAAAAAAACATAATTTAAAAAGTTTCTGTAATGAATAAAAGCCTACAAGGTCGTTTCCGTGAGGTCATGCACAACAACTACACATTATATTACTTTGTTTACATGTATACACAAATATGCGATGAAAACGCACTCATCTGGGGTTTTACCCGACGGATGTTTCGGCCACCTCCCACGTGAAATTTTATTACGAGGGAGGCACTTATTAAATCTGTTTTGTGCCATTAAAGTAATTGAAATAAATATTTGAATATATTATTACTCACACAATAGGAGTTTGATTCAATATATGTGCTCAAATTGCGCTGATTCCGTCATCATATGTGAAGGGGCTGAACGGAACAGCCACTGCGTGGCGGATTCTAATGTGTCCTAGGGTCATAAAATTTACCGTATTTGTCATATTAGAAAAGAAATAATTCATGGCAGCCGTAGATTTGTGTTCATTTAACCATGGGTTGGGCATTTATATTCGATTATTTTTTCCCGAGCGCTAGCTCTGCTCAACTTGTTGATATCGTTATCTCCGATCTGTATAAGAAAATACTTTTAGGTTTGAATAGCGTTAATTGAACCAGATCATCACTTACAAGGAAAGAAGTTGTAGAGGCACTGCTTGATCCCAAAATATAAAAATCTATATGATCTGTCCAAAGCAGTGAATAATTTTGAATATATTTGATAAAACTGTGATCGATTACAAGTGTCAATTCAATGTACTTTAATACTAACTATTTGAGGTTCTTTACTTCCATACCAAGCCTATTTATATCAAATTTCATTATATGAGCAGAAATCTATTTTTTTTTATTCCAGGTCTTATTGTAAAAACTTAAAGGCATATTGTCTACCAAAACCGTAATTTTCTCATACCCAAAATTATTGTCGTTTTCCGTACTGACCTTCATAAAATGAAGATTAAACACCAAAGTATTGGCGAATACGCTACGAAACGTTGTTTTTTCGATTTAAAAAAGCTGACCATCGTTACTGGAAGCTAATTAATTATGCACTGACCTGAGCGAGGCCAAATCTATTTTTTTTATTATTTATTTTCATGCCAGTAGCCCGTATGCTGCAGCATGGATGTTTGTTTACCTCGCAAAAACGGCCGTTTTATGCTGCTCATGGACAATAATTTGCTGTTGCCAGGTGCAAAAATACATATATTGAATAATATCTAACGAAAATGATCAGAGGCTTCATCATAAATTCATAAAGCATGAAAAACGATTGAGAAAAGAAGGCAACATGCTCGACTTACCTATCAAGCAAAATCTTTGCCACTTCAGCGTGAGTTTGGACGCGTACTTCTACTTCTACTGCTTCTACTTCTACTGCTTTAGTGGCCGCCTTCATCTTGCTGAAGATACTGTCACTTTTGCACTGCGCATTGCTATTTACAATTAAAATTGATGATTAATTACATTAAATGTTAGAACAAATATGATGAAAAACATGATGATGATGATTTATCAAATATTTAACTTTTTGGGTTTTTTTTTTTTTACTGATTTAAGATAAAACTATATACACATGGAGCTGATTAGTGACTGTATGTATGTGTAGAGACAGCTGCTTTGAATGACTCAACCGAGTCACTCGCCACAATGCTCAGAGGCAGATTGTTCCAGTTTTTGATAGTTCTGGGGAAAAAAGACTGTTGCCAGATTTGTGTTCTGCAGGAAGGAAGTTGAAATGAAAAAGAGTGCATGTTTCTAGACTGTCTGAGAGGTTGTATTAGCCTGTCTATTTTTTGGATGCCGACTAGGTTATTTGAGATTTTGTAGAGCATAATGAGCCGTGCGTCTGTTCTTCTGTCTGCTAGGCTTCTCCAGTTTAGATGGTTTAGCATGTCACTAACGCTTGAGGTGTTTCTATGTCTGTTAGTGACATACCTAGCAGCCCTTCTTTGAATCATGTCTATTCTGTGTATGTCCTCAGTAAAGAAAGGGTCCCACACTGAGCAGGCATATTCTAGTGATGGACGTACTGAGGATTTATATGCCTGCTCCTTCACTGAGGTGGAATTGATGTTGAGATTCCTTTTTAAAAATCCAAGTGTGCTGTTTGCTTTGTTGCTGATGTTATTTACATGATGGTGCCATTTAAGATCAGACTGTATGGTTACTCCCAAAATATTTTGCCTTATCAACATGTTCTAATGTGTTGCCATGGAGAGTGTAAGTGTGTCGAATAGGATTTTTATTTCGACTGATTGACAGAACGTTACACTTGTCGGGGTGAAAAGCCATTTGCCACTTGTGCTCCCAAATACCTAGTTTGTCGAGATCATTTTGTAATGTAAAGCAGTCGTTGTTGGATTTGACTGTAAGATAAGCTATGGTGTCATCTGCGAATAAGCGTATGGTGGAGTTAAGTCCAGATGGTATGTCATTTATGTAAAATAAAAACAGACTGGGGCCCAGCACAGAGCCTTGGGGCACTCCTGACTTGACAGATACATAGTCTGAAGTCTCGCCTTCCAGAACAACTGCTTGAGTACGGTTAGATAAGAAGCCTTTAATCCATCTGTTGGGTTTACCCTGTATTCCGTAATGATTCAGTTTGTGTAGAAGTAAGTTGTGGCTAACTTTATCAAATGCTTTACTGAAGTCCATTATTAGAACATCAGTTTGGGTAGAATTTTCTAGGTTTTTTGAGACATCATCTATAAATTCTAATAACTGTGTCTCACATGATCTGTGTTGTCGAAAACCATGCTGCAATGGGTATAAAATATTTTGATAGTCTGCATGTGACATGATTGCACTAACTACTACACGTTCCATGTAGCACTTCCTTCAGTTCGTTCCAACGGTCCAACTGATCCCCTACATATATTCTGCATTTGTTCCATTTGGAAGATACTGCAATTCTATTCCTCTTTATCTCTGAATCCGTCAAAGTCCGCTTTCTTCCACGTGTTGACATATTCTCTTCCACATGTTGTGTATTGTTTCTAAACAGTGCGCATGCTCAAGGCGGCTTTACATAGAAGGTCATATGAATATACTGGGGTTAATTTGAAATCTTTTAATCCATCACAATAATTCCGATGACGATAACTTTAGGTCTTTTTTGTCCAAAAAAAAAGAACACAAATCGTATCTTTTGCAGAATAACTGTTTAATGATAGCTTAAACAAATCGTTTACGACAATAATTTTGGGTATGAAGAAATTACAATTACAATTACAATATGCCTTTAATTACAACTGAACAGTTAATTTAACTTATGACAAGTGTCATAACTGGGAGACTGTTTAATTAGCTTGACTAATTACCTATAACTTCCATGTAGTATAAATTGACATTTAATCTGATAATTGATAGCTAATTACATTGTATATTCACTAACCGACTTTGAGTTATTTGTTACTGTAATATATCTCTTTATATTTTCTCATAACCAATTTACAGAGGTACAGAGATGACATGTACAATTAACACAATATACATAAGAAATAAATACATGTAATACATAATTAAACAAATATTGAATTGTCAAATAAATACATGTGATACATAATTTAACAAATATTGAATTGTGATAAGAAGTGGATAAAGCTAGAGGACATACCATCTTGTATACTTTTCTGATAAATTTACAGAGTTTACTTAAAGTATATATAGACTTAGAAGACATCAGGTTATTATATTTAATGATATTATGTTTATTTATATGAACAAAATCAAAATAAAATTTTCTTTCATTAATAAATTCAGTGCATTCAAAAATATAGTGATATTCGTCCCCCAATTCTCTTCTGGAACATAAATGACAGAGCCTGTTTTCTCTAATATTTTTTTCCCATCACCCCACTTCTACCGGTAGTCTGTGGTTCGTAGTTCTAAATTCTACTGTCAAAGATAAGTTAAAATTGAACACTTTTCACTTTCATGTTGGCCTTGTAATGTATGTATAAATATATATGACAGCTAATTTTGGCCTAATCATAATCCAAAATCCATTCTATTTGGAGCAACAACAAACAAAAAACAAAAACAAAAACAACAAAACAACAACAACAACAAAAAACGAAAAAAGAAAAAAAAACATAAAATAAAATTAAAAAAATGAAGATAAAAAATTGGAGGCAAATTTTTTTATGAAATTAGAGCTATTTTTGTAATTTATTATTTTCAGATTTTTTAGTTATATTGTAAAGCATAATCTTTTTCTACAGAAAAGGTTTTATGATACATTTTTGTATATGTTCAAACGATTTTAGTGCTTTTTGTTGAACTTTGCATTTCTATCTTTGGCAACCTCATTGAAACACATTTCTATGTTTTAGTAACAACCCAATTTTAGAAATTTCTATTTTAAGGAATGATTCTATTGAAACATATTTCTATGTTTCAATAACAATCCTATTGAAACATATTTCTAGTTTTTTTAGTAACAACCCTATTGAAACAGATTTCTATATTTTAGTAACATCCCTATTGAAACATATTTATATTTTTTTAGTAACAACCCCATTGAAGCAGATTTCTATATTTTAGTAACAACCCTATTGAAACATATTTCTATGTTTCAATAACAACCCCATTGAAACAGATTTCTATGTTTTAATAACAACCCCATGGAAACAGATTTCTATTTTAGTAACAACCTTATTGAAACATATTTCTATTTTTTTTTTAGTTACAACCCTATTGAAACAGATTTCTATATTTTAGTAACAGGCCCATTGAAACATATTTCTATGTTTCAATAACAACCCCATTGAAACAGATTTCTATGTTTCAATAACAACCCCATTGAAACAGATTTCTATTTTAGTAACAACCCTATTGAAACATATTTCAATTTTTTACTGTCCAACATCGAAACAATACAAATGCGATCTTGTATTACGACGTTTGTCTGCAGTTTTAAGAAACACCAATTTGATGAAGCTGCACGTCTAGAACGTATTTCCATGAGATACGAATCTCGAGTAGGTGTATCTTCTGGTCATGCTAATTTTAAGAATTTGTGACGAGATCGTGTTGCACAGCAATTGATTTGTTCTAACTGGTCGGGAGATACACCTATAGCTGTAAATTGTCTATTTAACGCTTTATCTGTAGCTTTGTGCACAACTGACACCTTTCTCGTGGACAATGCATGTTGCAAGCAGCGTAATAGATAGGCTCATTAAATCAATATATCCTGTTGTTAATGGACCTACAGACCAATGCATACAAATACTGAACACAGCATTCAAACTTTATAGTGTTTAAAGTCATTTTCAACAATATTTCAGTTATTTGGTGGCGGACAGTTGGAGGAGGAAACCAGTGTACACGGAGAAAACCATCGACCCGCCACAAGTCACTGACAAACCATCACGTAATGTTGTATCGAGTACACCTCTCCTGATCGTGATCCTGGTTACAATGCCAGTGGTGATAGGCACTGATTGCATGGGTAGTGATATATCCAACTACCATACGATTATGACCACGACGGCCCGATAAAAGTTTTGATGTAGATCAGAAGTTCGTAATGGTCATCAGCCACGGTCAAAGTTTACATTGTAGCCATATGGAAAATTCATTATTATCTCTCGGAGAGTCACTTAGGACAATGAATTCAATCTAAATTTGGCAGAGATATTACCTGTCAGATCATGCACAAACGATGCAATTTAGCTACAAATGTGTACACAGATAAGGCAGCAAAGGCATCAATTGACATTTCTGATAATTTCTCATGAACATTACGCAGGTGAACAATTCAGGACTTTTTCCATTCTATGTTATACTAGTACTTGTAAATGTATGTGTTTCAAGTTAAATATACAGTGGCATATGCAGGCCAAAAATGGGTGCTTTCTATGGCAAAAAGAGTGTATTTTTGTTTAGAAAGCAACGAACCACAGCATATTTGTCAGTACATGTATGCATTCACGTAGCAACGCTTATTAGATATTAAATGATTTTGAATTTAAAATACTTCAAAAATAAATAAAATTAACATAAGAAGGGGAATCCATCTTTTATCAACCTTGAAATTCAATGACGATTCTCTGAAAATGCTTAAAAACGGGGTGTAAACCGTTTATCGAGCCTCTGTCGGAATAATGAAAAAAAAATTCAATTAATTTTTGGTTTCGGACTATCAGACTGTTGGACCTTCGGACTATCGCACGGTCACAGCTTAAAGTACCTTCTTTGAATCAGTTTCCTGTTTTTATAATAAGTTGTTTGTATGTACACTCAAACCTGTCTTGTGTGACCTTCCAAGGGGAGCAGTGAAATAAGGTCACAGAAGACAGGTGGTCACTCAATACAGGTTTAATTAATATGAAATGCACTGTGAAGGGAAATAAACATTAAGATCACATAATACAAGTTATTGCTTATCAGAGGTGGTTACTAAATACTAATACTTATTAGAGGTGGTCACTAAAGCAGGTTTGACTGTATTTAAATTATTTCATTATATTTTGCCTTTTTGGCTGATTGCAATACCTTAGCACTTGGTGCATATTCATAACAATGGTGATTTTGATTAAATTTGAATGATAGCAATGAGCAAAGTGTATCATTCTTCAATTCAGATCTAAATTCAGTATGATTTTTTTTTAACAATTGAGAATGCTCTTTCACAATCAGCATTACTGTTAGGTAGGACTGAAAGGGCTTTAGCCAGTTTTGACAATACATTGAATCGTTTTCTGTCATTAAAAATGTCCTCTACAGTTGACATTTCTCCCCAGAACTTTTCAATATCAGTGTCTTTCTGACAGACTGGCAGTTCATCCAAAGGAGTAAGTTGATATTCAGAAAACTGGTCCAACAGAACTTGTACACTGTCTCCCTCAATGGTATTTGGGAACCTCTCATCTAGTTTTTGCACTGAAATCAAATGAAGGGGATTAGGATGCATATTTTGTCTAAAATAATATTATATTACACTCAGAACTGTTTATCATGTTTATAGTGAATGCATGTTATGAAGTTTTTCCTGTTTGTTTGTGATTACATCACTTTTGGCAGAAGATCCAATGTAAATATATGAGCTACAAAGGGTGTAAAACGCATTACCAATACAAAACAGTTTGTCATTGCAGTTCATATTGTTCAATGTTAACATAGTTAATTACCAAGTTTTAACAAATACGAAGCTGCATTACCATCCTCAATGAATGTCTTAGCCCCAGTAGTCAATTCTGTCTTCAGTGTTGCTAGTCTTGTGTCGATTTCATGGTATTTCTTTGCTCTTTTGCATTTGTGTCCATCATTTGAGTACTGCTCTATCTTTACTTCGTTGACTGCTTGTGCCTTCTTGAATTTGTCAATTGACTTGTAGATGGTTGGATGTGCTATGCAGACTCTCTTTTCAATTTGTTGTGCCAGCCATCCAGATGGTTATTGGTTCTTGGTCCTTCAGTGTGGTAGTGATTCCAATGTGATAACCAAAAGTCCTCTACTTTGTTCAGTGGTAGGAGTGAGAGCTGCTCGTCGAACAAGTTTGGTGACATCTGGTACATCTTTATAGGCAGTTTGTAACCCGCCCTACTGAGTCTTTCTCCAGATGGTCTTTACGTAGTGGAATATACAACCATTAAGTTCTAGAGTTGGAAATGTGTCGGTAGCTGCATTGCGTGATGCACACTCGAAGTCAAGACTAACTCTTCTGGGAGAAAAGTTGAGGTTGTGTCTGCTGGCAATATCCTTGAGTAGTGTGAAGAATCTGTTGTATGTAGCAGTGTCTCTTTTGGGAAGTAAGGAGAATACTAACGGAAACATGACATCACCAACAAATGCGTGGATAGTAAATATCTGGTTAAACATTGGTGGGGCAGAGTAAAATGTACCATCACAGTAGATTGTTTCCGCAGCACATAGGTGTAGAAGATTTTCTGTTGTCGAGAATAGTAGTATCTTGTCGATACCTCCACCATCTGCTTGTAGGAATTATTCTTGACTGGTAGTTAGACGGAATTTATCCTCTAGTATTTTGACGTGTTCTGTACAGTGACGAATTTTTAGTGTCAAAAGTTGGTAGTTTAGCAGTTATTTCCCTGGTCTGGGCATCCCATGGAGCATCTCTAAGTTTAGATATTTCTTCATCGTAAATAGATGGGATTGGTTTTAGCCCTGAATTGAATGGCACTGAGTATCTTTCTGCCCATTACTGCAGCTCGGTCTGGTAGGTGGTCGTGTACATTGCCCAGCTTTGTTGGTACGTCGTCTCTTGTGCACATTGCAGTCATTATTAAACAATGTACAAGCTAAATGATGATAAGCCCAAGCCTGTTTTAATTAATGGCTGTGATATAATTTGGTCACTTTCAAATATTGATAGTTATTCATAATTAGGAAAAAAAATAATTTTATACTGTTATCATGAATAAATATTTCTTAAATTTTTCAGTGGTTCAAAAAATATTTCATTCCAAATTGATAATTTTTTTTTGAAATATTACAACAAGTTCATGATTTAAACATTCAAATTAACTAGTTGAAATTTTAAAGTAATATCGTGGAATTTTTGGATTAAATATTTTCACTTAATATATCACTTAATTTTAACTAAAATCAACTGCATAACATTAAAAGCAGATTTTAAGAGCAAATCGCAAAATATTTGACAGCAGATAATTCTGTTGTCCCATACAGTAATGCAAAGGATATGCGCGTGACCCAATATTTGAACTCTTTCGGGGAGATTATCGCTCATGCGCAATGTTCAGTTGATGAAAAAAAATAAAAATATATTCCGTGTGTACCACATAAGAATAATTGCCCAAAAAAATTGGTTCACACAACATGAAACAGCCAGATTCCTCAATAATCATTGTCAGGAATGTGTGCGTGCTTACCTCAGCATCCATGATTGTTTATCTTTTCTTCACGAGGTCATGATCGGCAATCATCGGACCAAAACTTTTCTTCACGAGGTCATGGTCGGCAATCATCGGAACAAAACAGCCGAAAGTTAATCAGTCTCCACAACAATGGCGAGAACGATAAACATGCACACGGATTTGCAGATTTCTTCTTGTTGGGAACATATTTCGACTTGAAACATGCATGAATAGCTTAGTAAAGGTACCGCCGTGTTCCAATTTGAATTTTCAAGGGAAAATTTTCTACACCCAAAACTGGTTTAATATTACTTTAAATTAAATTTTGTTTTTACACTTGATAAAAAATATTACCCGATTAAATTAATAATTATTTGTTATACAAACAAAGTCTGAATTTGATTGCTATTTGTTGATTTAAATAAAATCTATAAATTCCCACTTTGCCTTAGTACAATTTCCATTTCGCCTTAGTATTTTTCTACCTTTTTTTACCTGTATTTTCAGCTAAGGCGAAATGGGAACACACCCTTCTATCTAATGCCACTTTTTGAAAATACCTATTTCAGGTATTCCCACTTACAAATAACAATAGATTTTGTTACAGTTAATTTGCTGTTTTTGCAATTAGTATCTAATTAATTATTACCTGTAATTTACCTGTAGTTTATATGTCAAATATTGCAGAAAAAGGCAAAATATTATTTGAGTGACGTAAGTGTTATTAATAAAAAATAATTAGAAATTGGAATGAAACATTTTTTCATATGGATTGAAATAAGTGTGACATAAATAGTAAAATATCTTTTAAAAAATATTTGTACCTTTGAAAAAAAAAGTGAATAGAAACAAACATAAGCTAAGACATGCTTGTTTATTATTTCCTGTAATTTAAAGAATAAATAAGTTCTATTCATGCTGAAATATAAATATAGATGTATTGATAGAGACATCACTTATTCATGTATGTATCTGTATTTTTTTCTTATTAGAATAAAAATTATACATTACTATATATTAGTTCTCTATTCCCTAAGCAAGGTTTACCTGAAGTTAATGAGTTTTTGTCTATACACACTAAGTCCCAATGTTTGCACATTGTTTATACAATAATTACAGCTATTCCCACTTAAAATTTTAGATTTCTTTAATGAATTTAAAAAAAAGTGGGATTAGGTGGATCCTACCGGTCACTGTCACTAGTACTGGTACACCATGCCCAGAAGCTGAACGTCGTGTTACCACTGTCAAGTGTCACTTCAGAAACAACAAATTCAAATTCTTTATTACCCAACACAGTTTCAAATGACATCCAACAACATGCAAATAGTGCAAATAGTGGAAATGTTGATAATGATTCACAGTCTGACTGTCACTCTGATTCGGACAGTTGTGCTCCAGAGGTCATGGTACCAGATGCCAGGGTGTTTAGTTCAATAAAGAATGAACAAAAATACCCATGGCTATATGACAGTGTGGTACACCAAGGGTATTTATGTAAGATTTGTGAACTGTTTTGCGATCATTCTTCCTCATCACACGAATGTGTTACTGTTGGCATTAACCTTGGTACATTATAATCGATATTCTATTACTGGACATCCAAACTAATCAATTTATTGCTCTTCCCACCTTTTCCCAATTCACATCATTTACGCGCTAACTTTCCCAAATATAAGGGACCCGGACCCCAGATACAAATGAGTAGGTAAATCACTGAGTAAATATTATTGTGAAAGAACCAGTAACAATATGAACTATATTTAGGTGAACAGATTTATGAATTTGTATTATATGTGAAACCCCTTTAGATTTGTACACATTTTATACTCAACTCAAGATTTAGCAGTAGTACAAACATTTTGCAGACAGTAAGGCATAATATTACTTTTCTGGAGACACCAGTGTTAGTATTATAAATTTATTGTTTCCATAATTCGTCCACATATTCATTCTGTGTTCATGACAGCCTGGCAGTTATCATCTAATTATGCGCTCATACTGGAGTGTACATGCTATTAGGTCAACATTACATGATTCGCACCTTCATACTGGAACGTACATGTTATTAGGTCAACCTTACATGATTCACACCTTCATACCGGAGTGTACATGTCATTAGGTCAATAATACATGATTCACACATTCATACTGGAGTGTACATGTTATTAGGTCAACCATACATGATTCGCACCTTCATACTGAGGTGTAGATGATATTAGGTCAATCTTACACGATTCGCACCTTCATACTGAGGTGTAGATGATACTAGATCAACCTTACATGATTCGAACCTTCATACTGAGGTGTAGATGCTATTAGGTGAACCTTACATGATTCACACATTCATACTGGAGTGTACATGTTATTAGGTCAATCTTACATGATTCACACATTCATACTGGAGTGTACATGTTAGATCAATCTTACATGATTCACACATTCATACTGGAGTGTACATGTTATTAGGTCAACCTTACATGATTCACACATTCATACTGGAGTGTACATGTTATTAGGTCAACCTTACACGATTCACACATTCATACTGGAACGTACATGTTATTAGGTCAACCTTACATGATTCACACATTCATACTGGAGTGTACATGTTATTAGGTCAACCATACATGATTCACACATTGATACTGGAGTGTACATGTCATTAGGTCAACCATACATGATTCACACATTCATGCTGAGTGTAGATGTTATTAGGTCAACCTTACATGATTCAC
>MJUT01063620.1:0-10118 GCA_002080005.1 Gigantidas platifrons
AAGTCAGTTCTTTTCATCGCAATGTTATCTGGACAAGTCAGTTCTTTTCATCGCAATGGTGTGTGGACAAGTCACTTCTTTTCATCGCAATGTTATGTGGACAAGTCAGTTCTTTTCATCGCAATGTTATGTGGACAAGTCAGTTCTTTTCATCGCAATGTTATGTGGACAAGTCAGTTCTTTTCATTGCAATGTTATGTGGACAAGTCACTTCTTTTCATGCTAATGTTGTGTGGACAATTCACATCGTTTCATCGTAATGTTGTGTGGACATTTCACTTCTTTTCTTCGTAATGTTGTGTGAGCACAAGTCAATTATTATACCCCCACTCGACGATTGTCGGGAGTATATAGGGATCATCATGTCCGTTCTTCCGTTCGTCCGTCACACTTTTCGTTTCCGGATAATAATTAAAGTACCGTTCAACCAAATCTTTTCAAACTTGAACACAATGGTCTGGACCATGAAATACAGGTTAAGTTCGATTACGGTGTATTTCACATTTTCTGTTCCTGAGTTATGGGCCTTTTTCTCGTAGAAAATAGGGACTTTTTAGGTTTCCGGATAATATTTAAAGTATGACTCAACCAAATCTTTTCAAACTTTAACACAATGCAGTGGACCATTAAATATAGGTAAAGTTCGATTACAGTGTATTTAACATTTACCGTTCCTGAGTTATGGCCCTTTTTCTCTTAGAAAATAGGGACCTTTTAGGTTTCCGGATGATATTTAAAGTATGGATCAACCAAATCTATTCAAACTTTAACACAATGCTGTGGATTAGTAAATACAGGTTAAGTTCGAATACGGTGTATTTCATATTTACCGTTCCTGAGTTATTGCCCTTTTTCTCGTAGAAAATAAGGACTTTTTAGGTTTCCGGATGATATTTAAAGTATTGCTCAATCAAATATTTTCAAACTTTCACATAATGCTGTGAACTATCAAATACAGGTTAAGTTCGATTTCGGTGTATTTCACATTTACCCTTCCTGAGTTATGGCCCTTTTTCTCGTAGAAAATAGCGACTTTTTAGGTTTCCGAATGATATTTAAAGTACCGCTCAACCAGATCTTTTCAAACTTTAACACAATGCTGTATACCATAAAATACAGGTTAAGTTTGATTACGGTGTATTTCACATTTACCGTTCATAAGTTATGGCCCTTTTTCTCTTAGAAAATAGGGACTTTCTAGGTTTCCAGATGATATTTAAGGTACGACTCAACCAAATTTGTTTAAACTTTAGCACAATTCGATGTACCATAAAATACAGATTAAGTTCGATTATGATGAAATTGACATTTACCGAATTATGACCCTTTTTCTCTTAGCAGATAGGGACTTTAAAGGTTCCTGGATGAAAATTTGCAATGCGGGGTATCTGTGATCACCAGATCAACTTTCTCTAGTTTTTATAATAATGTTGTGAAGGTCAGCCACAAAATATAAATATATGGGACTTATATATAATATTGCAAAAGCAAGCCAGTTAATTATATTTCAAAGCTGTATAACATGAAATATATGCAGTGATCCTGAAACTCTAGAAAATATTGAATTCGGACATGATATTGGTGTAGGAAGTTGTAGGGGTTGTGATGTAATGTTTTCAATGTAGTGCGTATTGTGATGCAGCTTTTACGATATAAAGTTTGTGATGTAGCGTTTGGTAGGTTTGTGATGTAGCGTTTGGTAGGTTTGTGATTTACGCTTTGTTATGCAGTGTTTGTCTTGTTGGCTTTCTGAATTAGTGTTTCTGATGTGGGATGTCTCGTATTAGTATGTAAGTTTTTTTTTTTAAATGTGATGACTGAAGGTCAAAAACAAACCATTGCTCTTCTATTAACTCATACCACATACTGAAAAGTAAACAGTGCTAGAAAATTGCCACTGCCTTGCAAGGTGTTACATTAAGAAACAAATTTAAGTGCTAACACAATGGTGACACTTTATTTTTTTCCAATGCTTGCTAAGGTGTGACTTCATCTTTGTTTATGAAGAGTATGACACATGTTTGTCTTATAAGAAGCAGGAAATAGTTAGCCGTCCCGAGCACATGGGTTTACATCCGGTTTTGGTGGGATCCGTGTTGCCCAACTTTTCAGATTTCTGTGTTTTGTTTTTCTGTATTGTTTGTCTTCGTTCTGAGTCTCGTGTACCCAAAGTTGCCATTGCCTCTGTATTGTCCATTCTTGATTTCCCCTTCGTATTTCTCTAACATTTATTTATCTTGTGTCTTGTGTATCCAATGTTGCCATTGCCTCTGTATTGTTCATGTATTTACCATACTAAAAATCGTGTATGTATTTATTGTTGTAGTACGATATTTGTTAATTTATTAATAACGTATAATCAGCATCCAAAATAAAAATAAATAATCAATCTGAGGTAAGAGTTTATACAGTCAGAACTGACACAGCGCTACACGATTACTATTCTGTATTATCATATTCACATTTTGATTATGTTGACACGAACAGACAAGAGTTAAATAATACAAGTTATTGTTGTGTTTTAAATGTTTCACCTTTAAGCAAATACTCAATCTGATTAAAATCAGATCTCTCACTTGCTCCCCCTTTTCTGATATGTCGCGGCGTGGGAGATCTGAAGAAATCCCAATACGGGTCACATGTGAATGACCCGATGTCATGAATATTAAATGATATGGTAATTACGGGTTGTGAACTTATTCGACCAATCAGATTACTCGTAGCAAACAACGCTTCAGTTTTGTCGAAAAGATGGCGGATGATAAATATGAGGATGTGCTGAAATCGATTTGCACACAGTTTTCTGTTGAAACGCTGAAAAGAGAGCAGCAAGAAATGATCAAATCATTGTTAGAGAAGACGGACTGCATATCGGAGCAGTTTACTATTAGAATATTACGCTTTCATGATCTCGGAAGCTGAATTTTCATTAGACGAAAAAGGTCATGTCATTGAGTCATTCACATGTGACCCGTAATGGAATTTCTTCAGATCTCCCACGTCGCGACATATCAGAAAAGGGGAACAAGTGAGAGTGTTTAACGCATTTGATATAAAGTTTATTTCGTTCAATGATTTATTTTTGGAGAAATCTCTACAGCTGCCAGTATCCTTTAAAACAGTGTCTGCTCTTTTGTCAAAAGTATATGTAACATGTAAATTTGTACTGTTATTAGTAGGTATATATACAATATACGTACATTATCGGAAACATGTAATAAAAAGCGAGCCTTTGGCGAGCTTTTCCAGCCTGTTTCGCAGCGAGTGAAAAATAATTTTATATTTAACCATAATAGCCTGGAATTTCAAAAAGTCCAAAACATCTGCCAAATTGTCTGGAAATAACTGAAGCAAGCGTCGTTCTTAACGTTTTAAATGGTGGCATCTGTGAAGTCGGCGCTTATATTTTACGCTTACCGTTTCTTTCTGTTGCTCCACATGAATCAGGTACCAGTGAAGATTTATTAGGCTAAATAACACTGAAGTTTATTAATGCTCAAAATCACACAATTGCAGGATAAAAAAACATTACTTCCAGTAAAAAGTCTGTATTTCTGATATCTGATTTATTAACATTTTTTTATCTTAAACAATCAAGATTAAAAACACAATAATGGCCAGACTATTAAATAGACATGTGTAGCTGTTAATAACATAGACACTTTAACATTAACAATACATTGATAAGACTATCTTGTATGTCTTCTGTGTCAACATGGACGTGATATTAGAATGCCATACTAATTTAAAAATTAACATTGTTGATTTAATTACTATCTTTCCTAAAACATAAATACATATTTTTCATTTAATTTATGATAATCCTTTTATATATTTTAAGGATGGTGGTGGTAGAACAGGAAATGCTTCGTTGATTATCCATGTTACACACATTCAGAACTAATCTCCTTATTTCACTTTTGACTATGAGCGTACCTGATGAAGGATTTTCCAGTAACGTGTTGTGCATAATATATTAGATATCTATGTTTTATTAGCAAGATAGTTATAATTCTTACATACAACCTGGCTTACCGATTGCAATGATGGTCAATACTGTAATCAATGTTAATATCTGGATTCTACAAAAACGAACAAAAGAGTCCAAGCAATTTATGATAACATTAATCATCATCAAAAAAAAAAACTTTGAAAAGGGCTACAAAATACAAATGAAGTAGTGAGACTTGTTTAAATATATTGGCAACTTAAATTTTATTATACATTGTAATCTTTAAATTTCTGGAACAAACTACATGTACGAATTTGAATCATTCAAACTACACATATGTCTGCTCAGTGTAGTTATACTAGTTACACAAATGGGGACTATTTTGATCAGAACAAAATAATATAATTACATTACTTCCCTTTTTCATTGAAATGTTACAATATGACTGGCTATGAAGTGGTCGCATGATTATAAAAGAGATGTTTTACATCCCAATAAAACTAAAACCCGAACTTGCACGTGCTTCCATGACGATGACAGTTGTAAACAATCAATGGCGTAGTAATTTCCAACAGCAAATAATCTAACACAAACAAAATTCACAACGAAAAATTCAACTATATTAAATTTTGGGGTAATTAGAATGTAATTATAAGAATTGAATGCATTTTTGTAGTTCTATAGGCGTATAAAAGCGTGGACCTAGGCTTCGATCCACGCTGTTACACGTCAATAAAACTACAAAAAAATGCATTCAATTCTTAAATTAAGATCTTCTTCTCACAAACCACTAAACTAAATTATATCAAGTTTGGGCTTGGATTGTTAACTTTCACATATTTGTAAGACAGCCATGCCCTCAATCTAAGATAGATTCCAAGTGAGGTAAGTGATATCTCGTCTAGAACAACAGTACTTAGATATGCAACTGAGAGGGTATTTAAATCTATTATGATACCCTAATGGCCAGGCCAGGTTATTAAACCTTATTACGTTATATTATTCTTTACACATGTATATTAATCTACACAAGGAGTCAATATGGTTTGTGTGTTTTTTTTTATGGTGTTTAACGCCACTTTCGAACATATTTCAGCTATATCGTGGCGGTCAGTTTTATTGGTGGAGTAAACCGGAGGACCCATAGAAAACCACCGACCTTTTGCAAGTCAATGATAAACTGTATCACATAATGTTGTACACCTTGCCATGATCGGGGTACGAACTCGCAACATCCGTGGTGATAGGCGCTGATCGGAAAGGTACCATACGATTCCGGCCATGAGTCCATATGGAGAAAAAACTATTCATTATGAGACCGTTGCTATAATCTGACACCCCATTGACTGACGATTCATTATGAGACCGTAGCTATAACCTGATACCCCATTGTCTGATGATTCACTATGAGACCGTAGCTATAATCTGACACCAACATTGTCTGACGATTCATTATGAGACGTAGCTATAATCTGACACCCACATTGTCTGACGATTCATTATGAGACCGTAGCTATAATCTGACACCCCATTGTCTGACGATTCACTATGAGACAGTAGCTATCGTCATTTTATAGCTACGGTCTCATAATGAATCGTCAGATAATAAGGCTGTCAGATAATAACTATGGTCTCATAATGAATCATCAGACAATGGGGTGTCAGATTATAGCTACGGTCCCATAATGAATCGTCAGACAATGGGGTGTCAGATAGCTACGGTCCCATAATGAATCGTCAGACAATGGGGTGTCATATTATAGCTACGGTCTCATGATGAATCGTCAGACAATGGGGTGTCAGATTATAGCTACGGTCTCACAATGAATCGTGAAACAATGGGGTGTCAGATTATAGCTACGGTCTCATAATGAATCTTCAGACAATGGGGTGTCAGATTATAATTACGAGCTCATAATCACATGAACAGAACAACAAAGAGAGCTAACAGCATGCTTGGATTCCTGAAAAGAAACCTAAGAATCACCAACCAAGAGACAAAATCTGCTGCATACTTCAGTCTGATATGCCCAAACCTTAAATACTGTGCATCAATATGGAACCCCACCACAACCGGTCATTGCAGAAATTAGAAATGACACAACGAAGAGCTGCAAGATACACCACAAACAATTATACCACACCCAGTAGTGTCATTGAAATGTTGCAACAACTAAAGTGGGAAACTCTAAAATCTAGAAGAACCAATATTCAACTATGTTCTACAAAGTTGTCAATAACTTGGTGGATATTCCAACTGATCACTATCTTACACCATCTAAGACCAGGACTAGAATCACACACTCACAGAAGATGTTACAATATCACACTAGGACAGACACTCTGAAGTTCAGTTTCTTCCCCAGAACTGTACCTACCTGGAATATGCTACCAGCAACAGTTGCTGAGGCCCCCGACTTGGTATCCTTCAAGCGAGGGTTGGCTTCTCTTCAGTTCTAAATCTCACAGGGCCCAAATTGTTCGTAAGTTCTAATGAAGATTAGAGCTGTGCCGGTTGGATGTATGCCCAGGGACCGCTACGGTAGCCGGATTGGTCTAATCAGAAGAACAGAAATCAATTTGGGATCTTTTGATACTTTATTTCTTTTCAATCTTTTTCTTGTCGTTGATTGTATTATTATATTCTCTTCACAGTTCATTCTTTAACTCTTTTCCGCCACCTCAACGCAATAGTTTTTCCGGAACGTAACGGTCTGCAAAGACAGAGTTCTGTACCTAGTAGATGTAGATGTAGATGTTATCCGAGGAGTTCCGAAAGTAATAACTGATAGAACACATACGCCACTTATTAGCGAAAAATTGTAAGTGAACCCCATTGATTCTCTTGTTCTTGAACACACGAGTGCAACCACACAGTGGAAGCAGGGGAGGATCTCCCTAAATCATCACATGTTAACTACCTTTATTAAGCACCCACTTTAAATATAAATCCATTAGAAAGTTAAACCTCAACTGAATGTTCGGTGTGTTCCTGTCATTAAATATAATGGCGTGTTCGATTAAGTATACTTTAGCTCGGATAATCCATTTGCATGACGCTCAACATTTTTAGTTTTTGTTGTTTTTATCATGTCTTTACTTAATGTGAAATATGTATATAATATTAAGTTCATTTTGTATTTATTCATAATTACATTACTTCCGTTTTTCATTGAAATGTTACAATATTATTGGTTATGAAGTGGTCACATGAATATAAAAGAGATGTCTCAAATCACAATAAAACTCAAACCCGAACTTGCACGTGCCTCCATGACGACGTCAGATGTAAACAATCAATGGCGTAGTAATTTCCAACAGCAAATAATCTAACACAAATAAAATTCACAACGAAAAATTCAACTATATTAAATTTTGGTGTGATTTAAATATAATTATAAGAATTGAATGAATTCTTTTGAAGTTTCATTGGGTATGAAAGCGTTGATCGAACTACATTTTCAACATGCAGCGCTACTGCGCTTCATTGAAAATGTACTTTGGTCAATGCTTGCATACCTCAATGAAACTTCAAAAGAATGCATTCAATTCTTAAATGTATGTATTGGAGAAGACGTTCCTAAGTTGTGAAACTTGTGTCCTATCCAATTGTTTAGCATAGAACAATAAAATATGTTTAAAGTAGGGTAGGATCCCGGTTATGGGGTGACATCTACACGAGGGGTATAGGGGCTGCCAAGGTCTGCAACGGGTATCGGGTAGAGCGTGAATATTGTAACAAAAATCGGGTCGCGCGTTGTCCATCTCCGACTGATTTTAACCAAAGAAAAATACACGAAATTTGTAATCCATGAATAAAATGTTTCTTAGTTCCTACCAAAGATGTTTCACCTTCAATTCCCCGTTCTAGAATGAAAATTTTTCAGCAGACCAGCACGAGCAAACCGGAGGGCGCGAAATATTCTAATTTATCTAGAGTTTCCCATTTAAATTATTGAGCCTAAAAAGTCCCATTCATTTGATTGGTTGACAGGAAAAAATAAATATTTCCGAATATACTAGGAGTTCTCGACGGGTTGTTTAAAATGTAACGTCCCGGAAATCAAGAGGCCAAGTAGGGCAATATTTAAAAAGTAAAGAAACAGCGTAAATAGTAAAGAATTGACCCCAAAAACGTTACACTTCCCCCCGCCTTACCAAAAAGATATGTCCTCATATCTTGACAAATTTAATCTTAAATTTATTACTATCGGAATCTGAAATTAACGGACTGGAATATAATTCTATATTCATTCTGGTAAATCGATAAACATTCTTCCCCTGAAAAATAAACATGATATGAACATAATACAAACATAATAATAATAATAATAATAAAAAATACTCCAAATGCACGAAAATATATATGACCCACCAATCACACCACAAAAACATATTCTATTCAATTTCACCATTCTGTTTAGAATGATTAAAGTAACAATCAGTTAATTGGTACTAGGGCGAATAATTTTTCACCGAACATTCTACACAAAAAAATATTATATCCGCTTTAATGCATATAAATCAGCTCTCTTCGAATCATAAAAAATAAGATTTCATCCTATTTTGTGAGAGATGAACTCTATCTGATCCCAAATATTTCTTGAGCATACACCTTTTATAAATTCAAGACAATAACATAAATTTTGCATAAATAAAATATTTCAAATAGAGTATGAAAGTCTCAAAAAGAAATATATATCCTGACATCCGAATCCAGACCCATCTCCATAACTATTAGTTTCCATCACACTCGGAATCCGGAAGGAGACATCAATCTACAGAAACTAGTACTATCGGCCATCCCACCGGAACCACCCAGCAAAAGTTACTCCATGCATCCAGCCTCCACTACACCAACACCTTCTCCCCACTTTGCAGGTATTCCAACTTCTAGCCCCTGCGTGCCACCTTCCTCCAGGAACACTGCATGTACATGTATACAAAATTAGTCCCGTTATGTTCAGGTTCAACACAGTTCCAACGCACGTAGTGATATACTTCAAAGACGGCATCGCGAACAAGAGTCCAGGGCGGCACACCTCCATCCACACCTAGTGTATACAATCAATATTTTATCTTCTATCCGGCATCACAATGTTCTATATCTTTTTCTTATCCATAATATTATAAGACTAGAATGTTCAGGCATGTACTAATGTATCCAAGTCAAATTTTCCCAAGGAAATATCCGAAGGTTCTAGACGAATATTGTGGTATAGACAAGAAAACATGTTTCTGGTTACCTTTATGAAGTAGTTTCGCCGAAAATCCCAATTAATAGATACAGTCATTAATCCACACATAATATATGACCATTGTCTAATTGAAGACGGCGATTATCCAATATGAATATGAATATACTTGTGGACGGTCTTCTTATAAAGTACACCCATAAATACAGGTAGTCATCCGAAGAAATGCGGACGCAATTACAGGTATTCATTCTATGGAATACGGACACCAACGATAGTAGTCATGCTGCCAATACACAATAGTAAATACAGTTTACCACGATCCACCAAGCTCTACTGCAACGTTGTAAACCACGTACAAGTGTCAGACTCCTAATGACTAAAAATTAATTGCTTGGAATGGTTACTAACTTGAAATTAGATTGAAGGTTTCAAACGAATTCTAAGTAATAATAATTCAATAATATTTTTTTTTAATAGTGAACTAACGGGAATTCACCTCAAAACAATACTTGTATAAATGAAATAAACCAATAAAAACAAAAGCAAAACAAACTTTTAACTTCAAATGAATGATTTGCTTATAAAATAGTTATTATTATCTAAGTTAGACAAAATACGATTTAATTTCGAACTATCTTATGGAAACCTTCAATCTTTACAATGTTTAGAAAATAAAAATAAATCTCGATTATTAATCTGGTCAAGGTTATTAATAAAAAATAAAAAATAAACAAATAAAAACTAAATAATGACCTTTTCAATATTTACCAAAAAGTATAGCAACCGGGGTCAAATGTATGGACATCAGGCAATTTTGGCCAGACGATATGCCAACACCAGAGTCCAAAACTGCCAAAGGACAATTTCTAAATAATATATATATACATACATGTATATCTAAGGGGGAAAAATACATATACACCTTTATCAAGTGAACATTAATTTCACGGGGCAATTTAAAAATAAAA
>MJUT01063623.1:0-10139 GCA_002080005.1 Gigantidas platifrons
CACCTAAAGGTCAACTGGCAGAGAAATCATCAGTAACCCACATCTGATCATGCTCCAATTACTCTCCACTCACCACCTAAAGGTCAACTGGCAGAGAAATCCTTGTAATCACTCTGTAACCCACAGCTGATCATGCTCCAATTACTCTCCACTCACCACCTAAAGGTCAACTGGCAGAGAAATCCTTGTAATCACTCTGTAACCCACATCTGATCATGCTCCAATTACTCTTCACTCACCACCTAAAGGTCAACTGGCAGAGAAATCCTTGTAATCATATGGGCATTATAAAACACTTTGATGATTGGACAGTAATCACAGCACGATCAGGTTACCAATGATGATCAAGCACTGAATTCATATAAACAACATCATTCACTCTAGTTGACTTCTGGCAAATCATAAATTTTCTATTTATCAATACATGTAATAAAATGTTATATCTTAAGTTATTAACATTGTTTTAAAGTAAAGGATACTACAACAGTGTTTATTGAATAAAGACAACAGTTGAGGTGAACTTATAGAACTCAACATCACTGTCTGTCTATAATATTTACTCCTAAAAAATAACATACATATATTTTTATTGTGTCTTAAAGGCTGTTCATGCTCACTAATAGAGTTAGGCAAGTCTATAATAAAAACAAAGATTAAACAAGGGCAACGCAAAGCGTGGCATATCCCCTTGCCTAAAAATTTGACCCGTTGACCATGACCTTTGACCTATGACCTTGAAAATCAATAGGGTTCCAGATTCTCTTAAGGACTAAGTATGTACCTGGTTTGGTCAAAATCCATTGAAGGATGTTGATTCTAGAGTGTTCACAAGGATGTTACGGAAGGACGGACGGACGGTAGCGTTACTATATCCCATTGCAACTTCGTTGGCGAGGGGATAATTAATAAAAATCACTACAAAAATAACAATCTTAATTTGATTGATTTCATGAATTGTTCTTGGTAGAATAAAACATCCCAAGGATAGACATGTTGCTCCACTCTTGACACATTATCCTGTTTTCGAGCCATCAGTCTTTGCTCTTTCTTCTTAATGCTGTTTGCTCAGTGGAGAAGCAACAAATACTAATTTTATATTCTTTGATTGACGTGACCGGAGCTTGAAGCCACAATCTACCACACTTGAGGCAAGCATGCTAACCATTACACCACCGATGTGAATAGCTAAGTTTGGTGTTTTGTCGATTTAAAAGATTAAACGGTTAGGTTCAAAATACAGATATTGGCTTACCATCCATTTAAAGTCCACATTCTAACTCTAGAGAAATCTGTCCCATGTGACTCTGATGGTTGTAAATGTAGATGCTTCATTAAATGCTGGAAACAAAATAAAAAATATTTTACTTTCATTCATAAAGGAATTTTAAGTATATAATATAAATATTTCTTCTAGAAATATTCTAATTAACTTCTAAAACAATGAGTGGTTTGTAAAACAAATATAGATCAATTTCTTGGAAGATATCTACAAAAAAAAGTAAATAAATATAAGACCATCAAAATGAAATTTTATTTTAATTGCATGTGCATGTGAATAGCAATATAATTTATCAAATATTTAAGAAATAATTCATGGGGGCTTGAATATATATTGATTTTACCACGGGTTGGCCCTTTATGCCAAATATTTTACCACGAGTGATAGCGACGGGTAAAATATTGACATAAAGGGCCAACCCATGGTAAAATCAATATGTATTCAAGCCCCCATGAATTATTCCTATTCTAATACGACAAATACGGTGTTTGAACAGCCAAAACAAATTATGGCGTTGCCGATCAGCTGATATACCAATATACGCATATTTTACCACTGGTTTGGATCCAAAGCGTTTGAAGGACGTCATGTTAGAATAACTTACAACTATGTGATCCCAATTCTGCATGAGTAATATATCTGCCTGATCAAATATCAATATTTCTATAGAGTTGAGAAAATCATAATCTCTTTCTTTATCCCTGAAAAAATCAAGAACAACATTTTACATTTATGTCTAGAAATAAGTACCGGTACAAGTATTTCTGCAATAAAAAAAAAACGCTATGGAAAGTCAGTAATCACGAAAGTTTAGATTATCACAAGAATATAACTGTTAGGGTCACAAAATTTCACCTTTCAACAGGCCATCAAAGGCCAATTCAAACAAGATATTGCTCATTAAGAGCTGGAACAAGTTGTCTTTTACATTCAAGGAGTGTGGCATTTTGTATACAAGAGGCACTCATTTACATCCTGTCCTAAAGGCAGGTTGTGTATTGACAGAATTCAAAAGATTGGAAAGCTAATGAACAGAAGATTAATTCAGCCTGTGCCACATCCCCCCCCTCAAATAATCCTCAAAATTAGGAGTTTTGAGTCTTATATTTGTCTATTCTGACCATTTGTTGATGCTGTTTCAAGGAAAAACATTAACCTATATTTCAGAGAATAGCTATTAACTAGATGGCTTACCCCTCAGATCCAATAATTGTCCTCAGGCCTAAAGGTGATGCCAATATAATGTCAGACGAATAAAACTTGGTATACAACTTCAATGTCTTTTTAGCCACACTTAAACCTATCCTAAAATGGTCATCAGTACTTCCTGTGAAAATTGACTCGTAGTCCTCTAAAATAAAAATAGAAAATCACTTTCATAATCCATAAATATCTTGTGGCTTTAAAAAATATCTTCAAACTCCAAATTTTAATTAGGGCTGTTCATTTAAATATACCTGGGAGCGGGGAACGCCACTTATTTCAGACACCTCCCCCCCACCAATAGAAAAAACCCACCCAACATAAAAAAAAATATGGTTTCACCCCCACAACCAAGAGAAAAATTTAAAAAAATGGCGTTCCCCCCTCCCAGGTAGACTTAAATGGAACAGCCCTTATTATAAATAAACTTATGCAAGGTTTTATTTGGCAAAACACTATTAAACTGATTTCTTTATTTATTTCTAACTGACCACTTTGACACATTGAAATAGCTAAGTCCTATTACACTAAATATTTTCAGGACTTCATATTTACAGTAATTTTTTTCAGCAGTGTTACAAAACTAAATTATGATACCCCCGCAAACAGGAAGTAGGAATGTGACGGGTCCAAAAACGCTTCCCACGATATGGGGTACCTATATGAAGCTTGTGACCAAATATCAGATTTCTGCCATCAATAGTTGCTGAGAATGAAAATCAAGTTTTTGTATCTGTGGATTTAAAGTATACGGAGCATTGTTTACACGTTAACAGGTTTCAATGGCTAAGTTCATATATGCATAATTTTGTAAAAAAAATTGTTGAAAATCAAAATCCATATAATATGCACACCTTCAGTGTTGGTACTAACTGTCTACAAAATATAAAAGGTCTAGCTCAAAAACTGTAGGAGTTAGCCGGACAAACTATGCATACTGAGTGTGACGAACGGACAGGGGTAAAACAATATGCCCCCCAACCAATAGTCGCGGGGGCAAAAAAATGTGACGAAAAATATTTTGGGACGGACGGAAGGACGGACAGAGGTAAAACAGTATACCTCCCGCCTCCGGTGGAGCGGGGGTATAATAATTACAATTCCTTGATTAATACTCTTATCTATTTGCTATGTTTACTGATAACTGAGGAGTTGAAACCATTATATACATTATATATAACACATAAAATTGTGTCTCATGTGACAATCCAAGGTCCATACAGTTTACATAAAATTGAAATTAAAAAAAAAGTGAAATAAAATTAGAATTGTCAGAAATGAGATTAAAACAACAAATTTGATTCAATATCATGGTTACATATTTCAGTTTCCAAAAATAATATTGTACAATATTACCCACCTTTATAATCCTATGAGACTTCTGACGGTCAATTTTATTTTAATCAGTACATATCACCATGGTCACAAAAGTTTGACTTCTGTATAGACATGTAACAAGGTGTACTTGATACAATCTTATAGTATAAAGTTAGTGAATTAGACAAGTGGTTTTGTCTTGGAGAATGAAAAGTGACCCCCACTATATAATTGAATTTTTTTTGAAGTTGGCTTAAAACTTCCGTTATCTAAAAGTTCCATCAGATTGTTTTCAGAAATCATGAGTTTTACTATAGTTTCTACCTGGTTTCATTCCTTTCTTCTGATCTGTCGTGTCCTCTTTATATTCTGAAGTAAATCTTTTCTTATTGCTTACCATACTCTGTAAACCAGAAAAACATAAAATAATCATCTCACATACAAACATGTAGTCAACCTTTATCTTGAAATCACATAGGGTTAGAGGTATGATGCTTAACCACTTTCAACAATATTTCAGTTATATCGTGTCGGTCAGTTTTATTGGTAGAGGAAACAAGAGTACCCCGAGAAAACTACCAATCTGTCACAAATCACAGACAAACATTATCAGTTTTATTGTTAGAGGAAACAAGAGTACCCCGAGAAAACCACCAATCTGTCACAAATCACAGACAAACATTATCAGTTTTATTGGTAGAGGAAACAAGAGTACCCCGAGTAAACCACCAATCTGTCACAAATCACAGACAAACATTATCAGTTTTATTGGTAGAGGAAACAAGAGTACCCCAAGAAAACCACCAATCTGTCACAAATCACAGACAAACACTATCAGTTTTATTGGTAGAGGAAACAAGAGTACCCCGAGAAAACCACCAATCTGTCACAAATCACAGACAAACATTATCAGTTTTATTGGTAGAGGAAACAAGAGTACCCAGAGAAAACCACCAATCTGTCACAAATCACAGACAAACATTATCACATAATGTGGTATCAAGTACACTTCGCCTGAGCAATATTCAAATTCTAAATGTAAGTGGTGATAGGCACAGCTTGCATAGGTAGTTGTACATCCAACTAACATACAATCACTACCACGACGGCCCCATGAACTCACATAAGTTTGGTACGTTTTATTGTATTTTATATAAACTTTTACATCAAGTTCTCAAAGAAAATGACTTAGATTTCAGCTTAATTTATCCTGGATAACTAGAATACTTGAATATTTTAAAATAAAATCAGATGTTACTTCAACCTTCAACATAATGAGGTTCAACTATATTTTAACTACAACAAGTAGTCCTCAAACCCAGATATAAGAGATCTATCCATATGCTGTATTACATTCAATATTTTAACAAGACAATATAACACAAGTGATCTAATTTCTGAATAGTTTAAATTGCACAGATATGTAGACAAACGGATGCATTTAAACATGTTGCTCTATATTATCAAAAATTGTTTCACTATAATTCTGATATTGTAGAAAATATTGCTCAGCTATATTTTTCTATGGTTACCTGGAATTTATTTTCATCAGAGGCATTGGGCATTGTTAAGTTGGGTGCAGTCAAAGGTCACTGAGTTTTCCTGACTAAACTTAGCAATAAATCATCTGGACTAGGTTGTACAAATCTTAATTAAGTTTACGTGTCCGTAAAAACTTAATTGACACTTCAAATTATTTGAAATGTATATGAAATTAATTCACACTTAAAAGTAATAATTGGGACTTAAATTTAATTGATGTTTGCGCAACCAAGTCCAGCCTTTCAAATGTGGGGCATATATTTTGATGTAATAACCTAAACTATTTTCCTGAACAAGGACTAAATTGTAATTAATTTCTACTATATAATAAAAAAAAAATACCTGATCATCAGATTTTAATAAACTGATCATAATATTGACAACACGTAAAGCTGATTCCCTGAATGGTAAAACTATTAATACTTTTGGTCGAGTTAATCCCTGATCTCTGTATTCACTGAAAATAAATATATTTAAACAATTACAATGTGCTAAGCTTAGTTGAGTTAATCTTGATCTCAATTAAAATTACATTTTGTTGTATCTTTTCTTATATTTTTTCAATGACAAACTAAAATCTAATAACATCCTGTTTGGGGTCACATCAGGGTTTGTATTTTTAACCAACCAATCGGAAATTAGCCTATTCTTTAAAACAACTGAGTACAAGCCAAGCAAGTGTAATGTTGGATAGTCTCTCATGTTCATTAACATCCATATCATTTCTTACTACAAGCTGTTCCTTTACTTTAATTTATGTCTAAGTGTAATTTTGGATAGTCTCTCATGTTCATTAACATCCATATCATTTCTTACTACAAGCTGTTCCTTTACTTTAATTTATGTCTAAGTGTAATGTTGGATTGTCTCTCATGTTCATTAACATCCATATCATTTCTTACTACAAGCTGTTCCTTTACTTTATGTTATGTCTAAGTGTAATGTTGGATAGTCTCTCATGTTCATTTACATCCATTTCCTTTCTTACTACAAGCTGTTCCTTTACTTTAATTTATGTCTAAGTATAATGTTGGATTGTCTCTCATGTTCATTTACATCCATATCATTTCTTACTACAAGCTGTTCCTTTACTTTAATTTATGTCTAAGTGTAATTTTGGATAGTCTCTCATGTTCATTAACATCCATATCATTTCTTACTAACAAACAACTAACTTTAATTAGATTATCTTGATCTCCTTATTCACAGGAAAATTAAATACTACGATGACAATAAATTTCTCAAAACTGTAAATTTAACTAGATAAAAAAATGTTAATGAATAGAATCTTATTGTATTTATTTCCTTGTTTTTGAACTTTTACAAATTAAAATACTCACTTATCTTCATTCCCTGTTGTCTTCAGTTTACTGTTGTGTGAAATCACTTGTTTTCTTGTTCTAAAAATAAATGACAGAAGATTAAACATTATTTGATTATGATTATTGACCAAAATTTTATATATGCCAGAAATAAAGTAGCAGGCTTTGTTAAATATTTAACAAGATGATAAAGAAAAAATCGAGAAAGCATCAGAAATGCAACAGCCGAGTTGCAAGTCAAAATCATTTGGTCTTATGATTATAAATATATATGGTTTAGGGGTGGGGATTTCAACCATTAAAAAGTTCACTTCAGGTAGGGGGTGGGGTATGATCCGCCGGGGCCTGAGCTATAAGGCATTTAATTTGCCTAGTTACCCTGATCATAAATATATTTGGTTTAAGGGTGGGGATCTCAACCATTAAAAAGTTCACTTCAGGTAGGGGGTGGGGTATGACACCCCCGGGGCCTGAGCTATAAGGCATTTAACTTGCCTAATCATCCTGATCATAAATATATATGGTCTAAGGGTAGGGATCTCAACCATTAAAAAGTTCACTTCAGGTAGGGGGTGGGGTATGACCACCCGGGGCCTGAGCTATAAGGCATTTAATTTGCCTAGTCACCCTGATCATAAATATACAGTCAAACCTGCCGTAACGGTCACCTTTATATAATGGTCACCTGCTCATAACGGTCACTTTCGTGCTCTCCCGGTGCATTTTACTATATATTTTAATTCGATATAGCGGTCACCATTTATAAGTAATTTTCAGTGTAAAACCCTATGAATAACGGTCAATTTTATTTTAAAAATAATACCGGAAGTGATTTCGGAAGATCGGTATTTTTCTCAAATGTACCAAAAATCCTGAGGTGTTACAAAATATATTAACTAATTTAATTAATTAAATAAACAAACACATTTTGTTTTGTGAATCGTAAATGACATAAAGGACAGTTTATCCCCGGGCGTTATTGGGGATTTTTATTCATTACGACCAGAATAGATATTCACTCGCCAAAAATATTTTGTATCTAGTGCATCATTTCAAAATCATCAACATCCGTTAATAGGAAAGCTTTGAAATTTGACAACAAAGTGAAAGCGATAAATCATTTTGATGTTGGGAAAAATTGTCGGGCTGTAGGCGAGGAGATGGGTGTTGGTCATACCCAGATAATGAACATTCTTTAAAGAAAATGCGAGATTCTTTACGATTTTGAAAACAACGTTCCCAGTTCAACCTCATGTTACCGGAAATTGTACTTTTGTTTATTAAATATCTTTATTTATTTATTTGTATGTTTTATTCAAATCATATCATATTGAGATAATTTCATCAACAATAAATGTAAACCAGAGTAAAATTACGACAGGAATAAAATAACCAGTAAACATTATTAAAAATGTAAGATGTAATGAAAAATGTTTATTTACAACTAACGTGCAATATTTTGTCAAAAAATCAAAACCCTTCACATAAAGGTCACCTGTATATAACGGTCATTTTGTCAATCTCCCCCAGGTGACCACAATAGATAGGTTTGACTGTATATGGTTTAGGGGTGGGGATCTCAACCATTCAAATGTTCACTTCAGGTAGGGGGTGGGGTATGACCCCCCTGGAACCTGAGCTATAAGGCATTTAATTTGCCTAGTCACCCTGATCATAAATATATATGGTTTAAGAGTGGGGATCTCAACCATTAAAAAGTTCACTTCAGGTAGGGGTGGGGTATGACCCCCCGGGGCCTCAGCTATAAGGCATTTAATTTGCCTAGTCACCCTGATCATAAATATATATGGTTTAGGGGTGGGGATCTCAATCATTAAAAAGTTCACTTCAGGTAGGGGGTGGGGTATGACCCTGGGGCCTGAGCTATAATGCATTTAATTTGCCTAGTCACCCTGATCATAAATATATATGGTTTAGGGTGGGGATCTCGGTCACATTTTTAAAACAGATTCCCCAGCGGGGTTGGGCTGAGCCTCTGGGATAAAAAATGCTGAATGCACAACTTCACATTGGCATCTCCACCCATACCACATATTAAGTTTCTATCTTATGTAGTTTCAGAGAAATGTGTAATTCTCAAAATATGTACTTTTTCTATAAAAAAACATAATTTTACAAGAAAAAAACAATAGATTAATCTGAATTTCGAACTCGCTCTACATAATAGTGTAATAATGCTTCCCACCAAAAATTATGTTCATCGGCCAAAAACTAAGAGCGCTATCGCATTAATGAAGATAATTCTCAAAATATGTACTTTTTCTATAAAAAACCATGATTTTACAAGAAAAAAACAATAGATTAATCTGAATTTCGAACTCGCTCTAAATAATAGTGTAATAATGCTTCCTACCAAAAATTATGTTGATCGGACAAAAACTAAGAGTGCTATCGCGTTAACGAAGATAATTCTCAAAATATGTACTTTTTCTATAAAAAACCATGATTTTCCAAGAAAAAAAACAATAGATTAATCTGAATTTCGAACTCGCTCTAAATGATAGTGTAATAATCAGGGTTCATACACCTTTTTTGTTCAAATTTTCAAGGACTTTTCAAGGATTTTTTTGCAAATTCCATACCCAAAATTGCGGACAAATATGCATCATTAATCAGGATTTTTTTTTATTCCTATTACATTTATGTGTGCCTATACCAAGACAGAACATCTGGATCCCACTTTGTTTTAAGTTTTTGACACAGTTATACAGCAAGCATGAGTTACCATGACTTCCTAAGAGAAGGATTACTGCTGTTTTTTCTGCAATTGTTGGTTTAATGATTCATCAAACAATAGAACATAGTTGGTTTCATTTCTCAACCTCTTCTTCAACAAATCAGTAAAGTACGGACCCAAGCCAAATGCTGTTAAGTATCTGCATTTGGATTCAGCAAGTGTCATTTTTCGGGCAATTAAACTGTCTGGAAACATTTTCCTAAATATAGGAACCATATGTTGACAGCTCTTAAAGGAGAAATGGCTTTTTACTGCATTTAAGGCCCAGTAAATCTCTGCCTTCAGTACATCCGCTGAACACAAACTATCTTCTAAATTATGAACAGGTGTGGAAGGCTCTTTTGATGTAGACACTGTGCTGTTCTTACCCAGTCATTGATTGACAAATTTGATTGAGTCTTACAAAGTTCTTTATGTCTGGTACTTTTGAGGTGGCTTTTAAGGGCAGATTCCCCCATGTTTGAGATGTCAACTGCTCCCCCTTTGTAACCACTGCTTGTACTCTGTAATTTCAACCCACTTGGGTTGAAAGTGGGAGTTCCCTGGCATTTTATTTCACTTCATGGTTTGCACATTTGTACCGCTAAATTCAATGGATATTTGTTGACTTCCGGTTATAATATAGACTGGTTCCCTTTTCAATAGGAGAAACTATGTGAAAAAAGGAAACCAGACAAAAGATTCACTGGTTCCTTGTTTTCCATTCTTTGGTATACTC
>MJUT01063624.1:0-10124 GCA_002080005.1 Gigantidas platifrons
TAGAGTTTAATATTAATAATACTGTTTTTTTTTCTTTACATATCGGTAAAAAGGAGGTTCTGCATGGCTACAGAGGAGGTTGTGGTCATATATTTTTTTTTTTGCTAAATATACCATAAATTTACCCTATATTTATCATATATTTTCATCCAAAACAAATCCTATTTTTATATAATTTTGGTCAAAAGTGACTCGACACTCATCAAGTGTAATATATACAAATCATTACTTAGCTTCCAGTCAGATTCGAACTGACATCTTTCCAACATTATTGAAATGTACTACCTTGTACTATAGAAGCAATAAGCAATAGTGATTGTAATGTTACACAAAGTACACATACAGATAAATAAAACATTCAAATAAGGACTTCAAAAGCATCTCTTGTACAAAGCCAAAGGACTGTCCTTTACTACGTTTCCATTTTATATTTTAACTACAGATGTGCATGTATTTTAATCTTTACCATAGGATGGATAATTTTTTTTAAATTTTGTATTTATTGACACTGATTACATCAGGTTATAATATTCATTAAAAAGTGTTAATCTTGTCGCGATTATTATCAGTCCTGTTCATTTAATCCTTCTCCTTTTGTCTTCTGTTTCTTTGATCATGTGTAAGAATAGTAAAACTAATTGCCAAAAGGTCAATTGATTGATTGATTGATGCTTAACGTCCAGCGAGCAATTTTTCAGCTGTATTCAGGACGAGAACATGTTTACAATAAATCAATATGTAGGTTGAAAACGGGTGACGGATAGGTCAATGGGCAAAACAAAATTTAAACGCCACGGGACTCAAAACAAGGAAAGGTGATGGGTAGAGACGGAGAATTTAGCCAGTGCAACAGGTCTCCTATGGACCACTGTGCTGTCACTCTTGGGTGCCTTAACGTGCGAAGAGGGTGGCAATATCTCAACACAGGACCTCGGTTTTATTTACGTCTCATCCGAAGGATGGGTTGGTTGTGAATTTATACATTCCGTACAACCGACGAACGCCCCTTCAAGCCGAAAAAGCTCTCTGTCCTATTTCTATACCCTGGGGTTCCCGCTGAGTTGGCCCCTTTTAGAACACTAGTGCCTATTCTACTCCCGGCACATCGTCTGGGAGGGGGTCTTGCCAAAAGGGCATACATAATGTCAATAAAGGTGTAAGTATTGTTGATCTCATAACAGTTTCATCATGTTTTAATGTGTCATAATAAAAAAGTGAAAAAAATTAATGTACTGTATCACAGTCGTATGAATTTTCATAAACAGAGAAAAATAGTGAAAATTTAGATGTTGGGGTAATATAATATATATAAAAGAGTGCGAGTATGCCCTATACTCCTTACCCATTATGTGCACCTAGTCAGAACATGCTATGTTTTGACATTATTTAATTTTATCAAAAGAACACCCAACCCCCTATTCCGAGTCAAAATGCACGGTTTTTCATTTCGTGTGTCTTGGCATTGATTCATATATCTTGGTATTTAAAAACTTAATACAATATTCATAGATTTAGTTTTGTTTTATCCATTTGTGTATCGTGAAATGTATCAAAATACCATACATTATCTTTGAAATGCTTTTCCGTGACCGCCATTTGTATTTTATATTTGTTAGAAACGAAAGGTCAATGGGTCAAACCCTATGAAGATCCGGAGAAACGAAAAAATCCCGGTAGCAGTGACTAGTGGAGGGTTGTTTGCGGACCGGAGCTGGTAATTGTCCTGAGTTTGTGTTCTCCATTGTACCGTTAAAAGCGCTCAGGTGATCCCGTTTAGACCCCGCCTATTTAAATGACGTAACATTGTTCTAAGCTCCACCCATCAGCATAGTAATGACTCCAACAATAGTACTATGCGAGTGCATAGTACAACGACGCTATTTATTCTTTGTAAAATTATGCTTCGATAATTTCATGTCAATTATAATGAAAGTTTCTGACATGATAAGTAATAATTCACATTAACAGGGTATTATTGAATCCTTTCTATTTACATGTAACACAAGGGGGCGAATGTATGTCATAATTGGAAGTCATTTTGTGCCGCTTGAATGTACGTTTTACTCATAGCATTAGTTATAGTTAGGATAACATTAAATGTGATAGTGCGTCAAATGTCCCTAAATGTCTGCTAAACAACGGTGTATCCATCGTTCAAAAACTCTGAAAAACTTCGACAATGTAATTGCATTATCTAAGAACACAATAAGAAAACCTAAAAGAATCTGTTTGCTTAATTTCTAGATATATGTTTTATTTAAAGTGTGTACCAAATAAACTCGTATATAAATAAATTTACATTTAAAAATTAATATTTCAGCAACAGCTGTAATACAAAAAAGAAAATAAAAAAAGAAACATATACATTTGTACATGTACTATGTCGTGGTATCTCGGCAGCCGGATTACATATATACTGGTAAGACGTTTTATGTTATTTTTCCTGGAAATAATTTGTTTTTATTATTATGGCGACTTGTTTACGTTTTACAGACATTTTAGGGGCCGTCATGGTCGTGATCTATGGTAGTTGGATTTACAACTACCTATGCAATCAGTGACTATCACCACTGATGTTGTGAGTTGGAATCTCGATCAGAGCGAGGTGTACAACATTATGTAATAAAGTTTGTCAGTGACTTGTGACATGTCGGTTGTTTTCTCCAGGTTCTCCTGTTTCCGCCACCAATAAAACTGACCACCACTATGTAACGGAAATATTTATGAAAGTGGCATTAAACACCATCAACAGGGATGGGGTAATTGTAATGTGTAATGGTAATTGACTGTAATTAATTACAAAATGTGAAGAAATTGAAAGTAATGGGTAATTGGTTCAAAATCAATTACATGTAATGGTAATTTAATTAATTACTTCCCAAAAATGTGTCTGTAATTTACAATGACTTTTCAATTACATTCAATTACATTAACAAAGATATTGAATACAATTGAAACTGTTTCTACTGCTATTCAGGAAAGCATATTTGGCCAAATTAATTTTTTTTTCCTTTTTGAAGCATATTTGGCCAAATTAAGTTTTTGTCCTTTATCAATGTAGATAATGTCTCTGTGTTTGATAGTAATATAAAAATGCAAATCTATATGTTCTTAGTCATCTTGGTATTGAATAAAATAAATTTATAAATTTTATGAATGAAATGACTGATGATGGCCTATCTGATAGCTGATCTATGGATAGAAATGAAATATAGATTAATTGAGATGTTTATTGTTTTATTGAAAATTAGTAATTAACATTTGTTTATAGAATTGACAGTACAAGGCCTAGGTTTCTAATCCTTTAATCTTTTGTTTGTTAATTTAACAGCTTGTGTAAGGAGTAATTAACAAGACCTGGTTTTGTGCCTCCAGGTCTTAAATCACCTTTATGTCCACAATTTCTTGTGCACAACTGAGTGCCACCCTTCTCTCTTTAAAAGTGGTCATTGAATTTTAATAATAAAACGTTTTAACTGACAATTTGACAACTTTCAAACCAGATAGGTGTAGGTTAGGTGACACAACATTTGATGAACATCAAATGTAACAGTAAAAAGATGTAACTTTGTTGTAACTGCATGGATATTCAATGTATAATGTATTAGTTTATTCACTGTCTATATGTATATTCTGAATCATATTGATATTGCTTACCTGTTCATTCATATTTTTTCTATGCACATTAAAGCTGTCTTAAAATATAATTTGTAATTTAATTAATTACATTTGCAAAGTAATTGTAATTTAATTAATTACATTTCAAAATCCCTGTAATGGTAATGGTAATTTAATTGAAGGTTTTGGTCAAGTAATTGTAATTTAATTAATTACTTTCCTATGTAATCGACCCCATCCCTGACCATCAAACAAACAAACAAAATACAGACATTTTATCTCACTTGCATTGGTAAAATTTGCTTGTTAAAGAAGAACACATACAAACAACAATTATTACATAGATGCTTATGAAATAATCAGATTTTTAACTAACTTTAAAAAAACAAACACTATTTGACGTATAGCGTCACGGAACAATAAAACTGACCGCGTCAATATAACTGGAATATTGATGAATGTGGCGTTAAACACCATAATGGTAAGTCTAACCCTATAAAATGATCACTGATTCTCCCACTTACTTTTCTGTTTAGAATGGAAACGAAAATTACATACGTATCTAAAAAAAAACACATCCGGTTCATGGTCTTTAGGTAAGATCTAATATTATTTGCAAGGCGATGTACAATTTCGAACATTCATGCACGAACGAAATCATGGAAAAAACAACACAACAAAATATCCGATAAATATTTTCTTTACTCAATAGAGACGCCACTGACACGAGTAAATGATTTAAATTGATCTTCATACATTATACTTCTAATTCAAGTTGTAGAATGAAGCGTTATGTTCTAACATTAGTCGTTATTGGGATGTTGTCAGAATTGATTGAGGGAACGGATTGTAATTGTACGCCAAAACATCCACAAACGTCACTATGCCATTCTGATTTTGGTACGTATTGCTACACAAATATCACTATATCACTCTAATTTTAGTAGGTATTGCTACATAAACGTCACTATGTCACTGACTTTGGTACGTATTGCAACACAAACATCACTATGTCACTCCGATTTTGGTATGTATCACTACACAAACGTCACTATGTCACTCTGATTTTGGTACGTATTGGAACAAACCATCACTATGTTATTCTGATTGCAGTGCGTATATTGCTACACAAACATCACTATGTCATTCTGATTGCAGTATGTATATTGCTACACAAAGTCACTATGTCATTCTGATCTGGGTACGTATTGCTACACAAACATCACTATATCACTCTGAGTTTGGTACATATTGCTATGCAAACGTCACTATGTCACTCTGGCTTTGGTACTTATTACTACACAAACGTTACTATGTCACTCTGACTTTGGCACGTATTGCTACACAAACGTCACTATGTCACTCTGACTTCGGTACGTATTACTACACACATATCACTATGTAATTATGATTTCGGCACATACAGCTGCACAAACGTCACTATGTCACTCTGATGTCCGTCCGTATAGCATCACAAATGTCAGTATGTCACTCATTTAGGTACGTATATTGCTACACAAACGTCATTATGTCACTCTGATTCCAATACGTATTGTTACACAAAATTCAATGTCACTCTGATCTTGATACGTATATTGTTTCACTAATGTCATTATATAATTGATTCAGTGGGTATATTGTTACACAAACATCATTATGTCACTGATTCAGAACGCATAGTCACACAAACGTCATGATGTCCATCCGATTTCGATACGTATTGTTACACAAACGTCATTATGTCACTGATTCAGTGCGTAAAGCTACACAAATGTCATTATGTCACTGATTCAGTACGTAAAGCTACAGAAACGTCATTCTTTCACTGATTCAGTACGCAACGCTACACAAACATCATTATGTCACTGATTCAGTACGTAAAGCTACACAAATTTCACTATGTCACTGATTCAGTACGTACAGCTACACAAACTTGTTTATGTCACTGATTCAGTACGCATAGTAACGCAAGCTTCATTATGTCACTGATCAAGTAAGTTAAGTAACACAAGCTTCATTGTGTCACTGATTCAGTACGTATAGTTACGCAAACTTCATTATGTCACTGATCTAGAACGTAAAGGTACACAACATTCATTATGTCACTGATCAAGAACGTATAGTTATATAAACATCATTATGTCACTGATTCAGTACACAATGTTACACAACTTCATTATGTCACTGATTCAGTACGTAAAGTTACACATACTTTATTATGTCACTGATTCAGTACGTATAGATACACAAACTTTATTATGTCACTGATCAAGTACGTATAGATACACAAACTTCATTATGTCACTGATCTAGAACGTAAAGTTACACAAACATCATTATGTCACTGATTCAGTACGCATAGTTACACAAACTTCATTATGTCACTGATCAAGTACGTATAGTTATATAAACATCATTATGTCACTGATTCAGTACATAAAGTTACACAAACTTCATTATGTCTCTGATTCAGTACACAAAGTTACACATACTTTAGTATGTCACTGATTCAGTACGTATAGATACACAAGCTTCACTATGTCACTGATCAAGTACATATAGTTATTTAAACGTCATTATGTCACTAATTCAGTACATAAAGTTACACAAACTTCATTATGTCACTGATCTAGAACGTAAAGTTACACAAGCATCATTATGTCACTGATTCAGTACGCATAGTTACACAAATGTCATTATTTCACTTATTCAATACGTAAAGTAACACAAACTTCATTATGTCACTGATTCAGTACGTATAGTTACACAAACTTCATTATGTCACTGATCAAGTACGTATAGTTATATAAACATCATTATGTCACTGATTCAGTACATAAAGTTACACAAACTTCATTATGTCACTAATTCAGTACGTAAAGTTACACAAACTTCATTATGTCACTGATCTAGAAGATAAAGTTACACAAGGATCATTATGTCACTGATTCAGTACGCATAGTTACACAAATGTCATTATGTCACTTATTCAATACGTAAAGTAACACAAACTTCATTATGTCACTGATTCAGTACGTATAGTTACACAAACTTCATTATGTCACTGATCAAGTACGTATAGTTATATAAACATCACTATGTCACTGATTCAGTACATAAAGTTACACAAACTTCATTATGTCACTAATTCAGTACGTAAAGTTACACAAACTTTATTATGTCACTGATTCAGTACGTAAATTTACACATACTTTATTATGTCACTGATCAAGTACGTATAGATACACAAACTTCATTCTGTCAGTGATTCAGTACATACAGTTACACATACTTTATTATGTCACTGATTCAGTACGTAAAGATACACAAACTGCATTATATCACTGATCTAGAACGTAAAGTTACACAAACTTCATTATGTCACTGATTCAGTACGTATAATTACACAAACTTTGTTATGTCACTGATCTAGAACGTAAAGTTACACAAGCATCATTATGTCACTGATTCAGTACGTATAATTACACAAACTTTGTTATGTCACTGATCTAGAACGTAAAGTTACACAAACTTCATTATGTCACTGATTCAGTACGTATAATTACACAAACTTTGTTATGTCACTGATCCAGTACGTATAGATATACAAACTTCATTCTGTCACTGATTCAGTACTTAACTGATTACACTTCTGAAGCACATGACTTCACCCCGGGTTTTTAGTGGGGTTCGTGTGGCTCGGTCTTTAATGTTCTGTGGTGTTTGTGGTAGATCGTTGGTTGTCTTTTTTGTGTCAGTGTTGTTTGTCTTACACTTCTGAAGCATATGAGTTCACCTCGGGGTTTTAGTGGGGTTCGTGTGGCTCGGTCTTTAATTTTCTGTGGTGGTTGTGGTGGATCGTTGGTTGTCTTTTTTGTGTCATTGTGTTGTTTGTCTACCTTCGATTTACGGATTCTTATTATCCCTTTTATTATCTTCAAACTCTTCTCGCCTCACGATTGGTAAAAACGGTTTTCGAATTACCAATAATGTGAAAATGGCAGAGTGTGATATTTATATGTCGGCTTAGTCAGTGCTTTCGATATTAGAAAAAAGGTGTATTCAAAGACAAGAGTTGATATCATTCACAAATCACCTTGTTATAAAATAGACGAATATGGTTTAAAGTAGTGTTAGAACAAGTTACGTGTTGTAAGCTGGATGAAGATAACTTTAAACAGTGCTAGAAAAAATTAACTGTTGTAAACTGGACAAAAGTGACTTTAAACATTGTTAGAACAAGCTACGTGTTGTAAACTGGACGAAAATAACTTTAAACAATGCTAGAACAAATTAACTGCTGTAAACTGGACGAGAGTTACTTTAAACAGTGTTAGAACAAGTTACCTGGTGTAAACTGGACGAAGATGACTTTAAATAATGCTAGAACAAATTAACTGTTGTAAACTGGACAAAGGTGACTTTAAATAGTGTTAGAACAAGTTACGTGGTGTAAACTGGACGAAGATGACTTTATATAGTGTTAGAACAACTTACGTGTTGTAAACTGGACGAAGATGGCTTTGAATAATGTTAGAACAACTTACGTGTTGTAACCTAGACGAAGATAGTTTTTAATAGTGTTAGAACAACTTACTTTGTAAAATGGACGAAACTGGCTTTAAAAAGTGTTAGAATAAGTTACATTTTAAATCAGGCTAGTATTCTAAACATACTCCCAATGCATCTAAATATGCTATGAACAAGATAAGTTTTTATTTTTCAGTATTTTTTGGCAAAATTGTCTCAATTACCAGTGGTTCAACACCTACAGATCCAGGGGAAACAGTTTACCACATTAAAATATTATTCGTATTAAAGGTATATATATATATATATATATATTCCAAAGTGAAGGCAAATTAATACAGGTAGTTAGTTTTGTACGACAGGAAATGGCCGTCAATTCGCTTAAGTGCAAGTCCATCAGAAAACCATGCAATGACCTATACATGCAAGGTTGGCAAATTTTATTCATATTTGGGTCAGAGGTAGATAGTGACCACCATAATAGGAAATCACAGAATTAAAATGATTTTGCGCACCATGTCACGTGATAGAGCGCCACCTATTGGCAGTGTGCCAATTTATGAAAAATCTCAAAGAAAATCACACATTATTGGAAAAATATACCGGTATATTTGATTAATAATTGACAATTTATATTCAATATACTTTTTGTGCATATAAACTAACTATAAACTGAAAATTTATAACACAGTATTTTCAGAACATTATATCAATAGCGAAATGGGAGATAACTCTAAATTTACTTGATAAAAATTATGAAAAAGGCTAAAAAATCCATTATCTTTAAAAATTCCCAGAAACTGATAAAACGCATCAAAATTAATGAAAGTTTGGAATAATATACTTTTATCAATAAACTTCATTTGACCAAATGGAATTTTATGGATACTGACCGCTTTTGGAATAAGACCAATTTTGAAGTAGTGCCCCATGACCAAAAATTCGCAATTTCTTTCTTTTTTTATTTTTTGCCTGGTAGGCGAATATTTCCCTATATTGTTATTAATAATAATTGCTATAAGAAATGTTTGCAGAATAATAATTTGAAAAGATCTCAAATTGAAAATTTGCAAAAATGACCCATATAATTGTGGTAAGGGACCAGCGTACACGGTTTTCGACCTGAAAATAACCGTTTTCTTATTGACTGTAATGTACAAAGTAATACTGCATTTATCGTGAAACATTTGCATAAATGAATTGATATACACAACAAAAAATGAAATTTATTTTTACATATCATGTTTACGGAACACACCATCACACATTTACTCAAATTACCAGCATTATCATTCCCCATGGTTATAATTATATCGCCTTTTTGAAGACAATATATAACAAAGTTGCTGTACATTTGTATGTTTTTACATTTGTTGAAACAATTTTCAATCTGAAAAATGGTGTACTGTTAATATAACTGACATCAGAACTCCATACAAACATTCTCATTATAACTAGAGGCTCCCAGGAGCCTGAAACACTCAACTGGATAACCTGAGCCACTACGATTGTCTAGATATCTGGCCTCTAGAGCCTTATTGAACTTCTTTTTTCTAGATGTTTAAAAATCAGTTAAGAACATATTTGCATGGTTTGTTTCCATATCAGTTCATTTACACTTGAAATAATAAGAAATTGTAATTTAGAATAGGGTTTTATGTAAACTTTCACATCTGCTGGCGGCCATGTTTATTGTCCAACCGGAACCAAAGGTGGATTGTTTGTAAGGACCTCCCTTAGAACATTTGTGCATTCTGCAAAGTTTCAAAACATTTCGTATTGAAAATCTGCCAAACAGAATTTCAGAATGCCTCTGGCAGCCATGTTTTTTTAACGAAATGGAACGAAATAAGGGTCGTTTGTAAAAGACCTTCCCCTGGCATCCTTGCTAAGTTTGGTTAAAATCAAAGCGGTTTCAGAGAAGAAGACGAAACTGTGAAAATTAAACACAGATGATGGACGGACGCAAAGTGATG
>MJUT01063625.1:5313-17219 GCA_002080005.1 Gigantidas platifrons
GTCTTTGATATTTATAGTAACAGTTGCCGTACTGATTTGTGTTTTTGGATCTGTTCCTTTGTCAGTCGCTGTTACCACAAATGTGTACTGTGCTTCTGTCTCGCGGTCTAGGTCACTAACATTTGTAAAAACCTGTCCATCTGGTTGGATTCTAAAAGCATCCCGAGGATCTCCAGTCCCAAGCATTAGGAAAGTGAAATCTGCATTGATACCTGCATCATAATCCTCCGCCATAACTGTCATAACAGATTTGCCTGTAAACAATGTAAAATTAATGTTAACCGTCCTGAAATCAATATTGATCGACTGTTGGAAATATGGATTTATGTGAAAACTTGAAACTTGAATTTTTTTTTTAATTTTGTCAATAAATTAAATTATTCTTATTTATTAATTGAAATAAGTGTCTATTAAAAATGTCAAAAATGGAAGAATATGTTCTAAGCTCTTCTTCAGTAAACATGGACATAACTCTAGAACAGAAAAGGTAGTAAAGTCACAAACCAAAGTTTCTTTTATGGTCCTTGACCTTCTGTATAACTTATAAGTGATTTACTTGAGGAGAACTTGAGTTTTTGAGAGGAAACAAAATGTGGGACATACGGACGTATGTACATGGGTAAAACTTAGTGCCCCCTATGCTTAGTGGAGGGGGCATAAAAGGATTAGAATAGTTAAATTGAAATACATGTTGTAAACGGTTTTATATCAATTTAACTAAATGAAGATACAGCGAGTCATTTAATGTCAACAAGTAAAGTTGTGACTTTGCAGCGAGTCATTTAATGTCAACAAGTAAAGTTCCATTCAACATTATGTGATAAAGTTTGTCAATGACTTATGAAAAGTTGGGGTTTTCTCAGTGTACTCCGGTTTCCTCCACCAATAAAACTGACCGCCACAATATAACTGAAATATAGTTGAAAGTGGTGTTAAACACCATAAACCTAAACCTTTAATGTCTACAACATTCATTGGTTGATTGGTGTTTAATGCCAACTTTAGCAGTATTTCAGCTATATAGTGGTGTAATGTCAACAAAAAGATATGTATCAAGTTTAATATAACTATACCTGTTATGTATTTATAACAGGGGTGAGTGATAGAAAGCGTCTGTACAGATTAGCATTTTATTCTACACTAATTAAGAATTCTCACGATACAGTGTTTATAGTAAATATCAGAGATTGACAGTTAACAAATGTCTGATAAGATCTAATGTACCAATTATATGGAAATCAGTTTATCTATTAATTATTGTAAACATAACAATACCTAATCCTGAATTTTCATCCACTGATCCTGTTGGATTGGGTGGTTTAAAATCTGGTGCATTGTCATTAATATCCAGAGGTTTAATCTGAACTGTTGCATATCCTGTCAGTCTAGTTGTTGAACCTGGCTCATCAACAGCCTCTATGTTAAACTGGTATACTTCCCTTCCATGTGGTCTATCACGGTCAAGTTTTCCAATAAGGTTTAAAACACCAGTAGTTGAATCGATAGAAAACAAGCTCTTGATTACAGCATCCTCGTCGGAGATACGATATTCCATGCCTCTATCTCTAAATTTATCTGGGTCGGTAGCATTGGCCTTTAAAAAAATGTATAAAAATTAACAGCACATCTCTAAATTTATCTGGGTTGGTAGCAGTGGCCTTTAAAAAAATGTATAAAAATTAACTTAACAGTACATCTCTAAATTTATCTGGGTTGGTAGCAGTGGCCTTTAAAAAAATACATAAAAATTAACTTAACAGTACATCTCTAAATTTATCTGGGTTGGTAGCAGTGGCCTTTAAAAAAATGTATAAAAATTAACTTAACAGTACATCTCTAAATTTATCCGGGTTGGTAGCAGTGGCCTTTAAAAAAATACATAAAAATTAACAGTACATCTCTAAATTTATCTGGGTTGGTACCATTGGCCTTTAAAAAAACGTATACAAATCTAAAGCACATCTGTAAATTTATCTGGGTCGGTAGCATTGGCCTTAAAAACAGGTATAAAAATTTAAAGCATTAATTCAGCTTTTTCAAGCTGATGTTGCTGTGTCTGAAAATGCCACCTGATTTTAGATACTTCGTACGACCACTGTTCATTGTAAAAACGTGTGACACAATATATTGTTGAGCAGTATAACTGTATCTTAGAAATTGTAATATAAATAATTTGTTCAAGTAAAAAAATGCTGGTATTTAGAAATCTGTCTTCGTATATAAAAAAAAAAGAGTTTAATTGCATGATTCCTTTATCCATTTTCTAACAAGGTGTCTACAAACCATGCCAATTGAGTGAGTGAGTGATTATTGGTTAAAGCAAAATGAGCAATTTTTCAGATTTATCATGGCAAGAACAAGTTACATTCAATGAAATGATGATGATGTCGGCTTTGTTCTAGACCAACTTGCTAAGTTGGATATTTATACTGCTATCTCACTGAAACAACAGTCCCATGTCGCCCCACGCGGACACATTATTCTGATTCCAAGCCAACCAGTCTTTGCTCATACTCCTTAATGCTGTGTGCTTAGCGGAGAAGCAGCAAATACCAATTTTTTAGTTGTTGGTTTGACCCAACCGGGGCTCGAACCCATGATCTACCGCACTCGAGGCGAGCACACTAACCATTACACCACAGATGTGGTTCCATGCCAATTGAGAATAAGTCACCTGAATTTAAACCAAGAAAGAATAGTAATGACTTATAGTATAACTAACTGTGATGTCCGATTACCAAAATATGTCACGAATGACCACACAACTGATATATTCACGAATGCACGAAGCGCATGAGTGCATTATCAGTGTTGTGCGGTCATGAGTAACATGTTTTTGGTAATCAAACATCACAGTTAGTTATACTGTTTATTATATAGACTGTTTTGAACCAATAAATTTGATATTTTCTTTCATCTGCATTGCATGTGTTTATTTTTTTTTTATTGTGCATTAATATACAACTGTGTCCTTGGCTACTCGTTGACTGAAATGTTTGTCTAAATCTTTCAATTTTGTAAATAAATAAATTCATGTGCACATATTTCGATTAGGAATGTAATTTTCATGTTGTTTACTTGTAAACTTTGTGATCATAGTATGCACTCGACCTTGAAAGACACATTTTTATTTATTGATACTTGATGTATGTTTCATTTTGATTATGTACATTTCATTTGTAACCTTGTGGGAAGAATGTTTTGTGAAAGAAGTCGGATGCATACCAATATTTGGCCGTTAACAAAACCAAAACTATTTCAAATTCGATGGATGATATAATTAGAAAACAAGTAATGTAACAATATAACGGCTAGGAAATGTAAATCGTTAAATGTGGGTCCAAACGGTTCAATCGTTAAATGTGTAGTTCAAACGGATTATAACGGAAGGAAAATGGACTAAAGTTCACTCAGAATCGGAATCACTAAAGGTAGGATTCTTTTATATTTTGTTTTTGCTATTTGTAGTCCGGAATCATCACTTTGTCTTTTCTGACTAGACTGAAGATTGTTAAAATTAAAAGCTCCTCCGTAAATGTAAGTGTTCCCATAAAAAGGAGATGACATCTTAGTGTCAGAAGTCATTGAACTAGTACTTGTGGTTGACGAAAGCTGTGACAAATTTGGATTCATTTCAGAAGAAGCAATAGAACAAACACTGTTATTTGGAGTTAATTTATAGCAGATGATTTTTTGGGGGTGGTTAAAGTTTTACTGTTGGGAAGATTCTTTCTGCCGAGACCACATGTTTTTACAGCATAATTCTGCCATGTAAAGTATCAAAACTGTCAATGTTTGTGAAATTTACCTGCTTTATATTGTATCTCAATGAAATACTAGATTAAGATATCATTTTGTTTATTTTTTAAATCTTTCCTTTATCGTAAATGAAACTAACAACCTGTCAATGAAATGAAGCAAAGGGACATCACTCCATATAATATTCTTTAAAAAAAAGTGCCGGTTTGAAAAATGGCAGGAAAAATAGTGAGAGTGAAAATAAAAATGGTAATTTCACTAGTGAAATTATCCTTTTTATTTAACTCGAAAATCACGGTATTTCATCGATATCTATATAATAAAAGGTTTTAATACATCACCATGTGATCACAATCAAACATGCCAATTCAAAAATTCATCCAGTTTTAATTGTTGGAATAGTTATAATCACAAAGTAAAGTTTGATGTGGATTTGGACAACGTTATAGAAAATACAAAGTGTCGGTTATGGCATGCCGGTAACACAAAGTAAAAAATGAAAACTATCTGAGTATATCTAGTTGAAATGATAATAAACCTTAACCCATATTTCATAGTTTAATTATAATGCATTTGATAAACATTTCACGTCACAATATGGCTAAAATATTGTCAAAGATGGTGTTAAACATCAAAAAATCATTAGGGCTGTCGTGGTCGTGATTGTATGGTAATTGGATTTACAACTAACAGTGCAATCATTGCCTTTCACCACAAATGTTGTGAGTTCAAACCACGTTCATGGCAAGGTGTACTCAAAACAACATTATGTGATAAAGTTTGTTAGTGACTGTGGTTTTCTCCGGGCATTCCCGTTTCCTCCACCAATAAAACTGACCGCCACGATATAACTGAAATATTGTTGAATGTGGCATTAAACACCATGAACCAAACCAAATAATCAAATAATCATAGCATATTTTCATGTATTCTTACCGTCAACAAATAATGAGGTTTTGATGTTGAGTACTGTTCTTCTTCTCTTACATTATCGATAACATAGCTTGTCTGGCTAAATACGGGCGGGTTGTCATTCACATCAATAATTGATATTTCAACCAAAGTAGATGCATTGAAAAGTTGATCGTCAACAATAATGGTCAGATTATATGCCTGTAAAAGAAGTTCATGAATATGTGAATGTGAATAAAATGAATATGTAAATGTGAATACCATGAATATGCAAATGTGAATAATATGAATATGTAAATGTGAATAACATGAATATGTACATATGAATAATATAAATATGCAAATGTGAGTAACATGAATATGTAAATGTGAATAACATGAATATGTAAATGTGAATAACATGAATATGTAAATGTAAATAACTTCAACAGATGCATGCATAGTTCTTTATTTGTAAAAATTGTTTAATTGATTGATTGATTATTGGTTAATGCCCAGCAAGCAGTGCTTCAGCTATATTTAGGACAAGGACAAGTTCAATAATATATAAAAACTGCATAGAAATTTGGGAGGGATGGGTCAACCGGGTCAATGATTTTTGACTGCCACTGGAAAAAATATAGGCAGCTGGGTAGGGATGAACAATTTAGACTTCTATAGCAGCTACAATGTGTCTACTCATTTCATGCATATTCAGGGTGTGAACAAGTTCAACAATATCTAAATACAATACAGAAATGTTTACCATCTGCATAGATATGTGGGCTGAGACTTGGGAATTGTCACCAATACTAAAAAAATCATATTCATATATTTTGTAACTACATAATTAACAAAATATTTTCTTCCATTTATAACCTTTATATAGGCAGTTGGGTAGTATAACTGAAATATTGTTGAAAGTGGTGTTTAACACCATAACCCTACCCTCCTCCTCTTAAAAATATGAGTGGATTAAATGACATACATGTTATACTTACATGAGCTCCTTTTTCGTAATCCAGATTACCAGCTACAACAATCTCACCCACCAGCTGACGTGTTTTAATAGCAAAGAATGCTGCACCTGGACTATTTGGATCTATACTATAAGCGAATGTTGCCTCTGCAAAATGACAAGAATATATTATATGATAAAATAATAAGTAGTGTAAAATAACCACTCTTCTGTATTAGAAAATGTTTCTACAGTCTATAGTCTGTGTAGCATGAACCATTTTCCCAAAATATGGAACTTATTTTTCATATGCCCATCCCTTTCAGAAAAAAAATAAGCCCCCTTTCGGGTAAGAGTACTTGTTTACTGTGATTGACATAGTTATGTGCAGAAGACGATTCTCGGTAAAACGGGACCGACATACATGTTATATATTTAACGGCTTTCTGATCGATTTCCAGAAGTTAATAACAATAATCAGTCTGACGGCATGTTGTAAATAGATTTCATTTCAGACAGTTTCAACGGACTTGAAACTCTGTGACACAGTGTGGATTATACACACGAATTCAAAAACGATTATTATACAACATGTATATCGGGCTCCTATTGTAGTGACGTACTGTGGTAGTTAAATTAAAAAAATGGAGGCAAAAATTGGTTGAAATAGCACATGAATACATGGTATCATAGAACCTGCGATACCATAGGGTCGAACTATACTACTATTTTACCCATGAGAAATTTGTCAGCTACATCGTGACAAGAACAAGTTACATTCGATGAGATAATGATGATGTCCACTTTATACTAGACGAGCAACCCATGGTTAAACATGTTGCTCCCCTCCGACACATTAACCTGATTCCAAGCCAACCTGTATTTGCTCATACTCCTTAATACTGCATGCTGAGAGGAGAAGCAGCAAATACCAATTGTATAATCTTTGGCTTGACCCAACTGGGCCTTCAACCCACGATCTACCGCACATGAGGCAAACACACTAACTATTCCACCACTGATGCGGTTTTTTTTTTGTGGTCATATAATTTTTTTTTAAATAATTATATATATGTAATGCAAAAGTTTTTTTTATATATAGCTATAAATTATTACACAACACCTGGTTTGTACAATGACCTAAGACGCTAAGAGAAGCCGACTTAGGGACCCCTGTTTTAGTACACCTCATTTGCCTATGGAAAATACAAGTGAGCAATTGTCAACTCCCTGATTACACTTTACAAAATACAAAAATTTACTACATAATTTCATATCATTAAATACATTAACCAACTGTATATTTTTCCTGTTTATGTTTTATTTAACACGTAGCATTGACTCATTTTTTTTTTTTATTTTCCAACAACTATTTCATAACGTATGAGGGAACTAAGTTTTCCATTTAGTCCCATCTTATTCGATTCTATATCTATAAACAAATACCATAATTTCTATTAAAACTTTTTTATAACAAATATTGCTATAGCAAAAGTTAAGAAATAAAGTATATTGTTTGCTTGTTTGATGCTGTTTAATGCCATTTTCAACAATATTTCGGTTATATCGTGGCCGTCAGTTTTATTGGTGGAGGAAACTGGAGGACACGGAGAAAATCACCAACCTGTTGCAAGTCACTAACAAACTTTATCACAAAATGTTGTACACCTCGCCCTGATCACGATTTTAACTCACAAGTGGTGATAGGCACCAATTGCATATAGGTAGTTGTAAATCAAACTACCATTTGATAAGACCCCAAATGCTGCCTAATTATTGTAAAAATTAACAAATAAAATATAGCTTATTTTCAAATTGTCTTACCATCTTCATCTTTAGCCTCAATAGTAGTTACAATAGATGATATAAAGGCATCCTCCGTTACATTGGCATAGTAAATAGTGTTTTCAAACTTCGGCTTATTGTCGTTTACGTCTGCTATCTTGACTCTTACGGTAGCAGTATCTGAAACATTTACAAAATTTCATATTTTACCATAGCAGTTTTAGTAAATTAGTATACTTCAATTCTTACATATAGGGTTATGGTGGTGGCAGTCTTTGCCCTAACCCACTGCCCTAAGCCCGGAACCAGTCAAACTGGATTCAGACAAGTGAAAATTATTTTAAATTATTAAAGAATTTGTTTGAATAAATAGAAAATTTTTATAAATTTGGCTTTCGAGTAAGTAGGTGAAAAAAATTAAGGCAAACACTATTTTGGTGTTTAATGACACTTTCAACAATATTTTAGCTATATCATGGTAGTAAGCTTTATTGGTGGAGGAACCCGGAGTAGCTGGAGGAAACCACAGACCTGCCGCAAGTCACTAGTTAGGAAGGTCATAGTTTTTTTTCAGAACATTTTAAGCAATAATCAATCATCACCTTGTACCTTTTTTAATTGTTTAGCTTTACATTGTTGTGAAAAGACATGATCTACAGGAGTCTCAGAATACTTTGAGGGAATATGGTGTTTAACAAGGGCAACGCAAAGCGTGGTGTTTCTCCTCACCTAAATATTTGACCCGGTGACCTTGACCTATGACCTTGAAAATCAATAGGATTCCAGATTCTCTTAAGGACTAAGTATGTCCCAAGTTTGGTCAAAATCCATTGAAGGATGTTGATTCTAGAGTGTTCACAAGGATGTTGATTCTAGAGTGTTCACAAGGTAATTACGCAGTAAAAATTTGACCCGGTGACCTTGATCTTTGGCCTATGACCTTGACAATCAATACATTTCCAGATTCTTTTAAGGACTAAGTATGTACCAAGTTTGGTCAAAATCCATTGAAGGATGTTGATTCTAGAGTGTTCACAAGGATATTATGCTGTAAAAATTTGACCCGATGACCTTGACCTATGACCTTGAAAATCAATACATTTCCAGATTCCCTTAAGGACTAAGTATGTACCAAGTTTGGTCAAAATCCATTCAAGGATGTTGATTCTAGAGTGTTCACAAGGATGTTACGGAAGGACGGAATGACGGACGGTAGCGTTACTATATCCCATTGCAACTTCGTTGGCGAGGGGATAAAAAAAGTTTGGTCAGACCAAAATTTGTTTTACAGGGTGGTTTCACTGACATTTTTATTACTAGGCACTAGATTCGTTTCACTCGCCAAATGAGCAATTTTTCAGCTATATCATGGCGAGAACAAGTTACAATCAATGAAATGATGATGTCCGTTTTGTACTAGACCAACACCCTTAGTTGGATTTTTATAGTACTAGCTCACTAAAACAACAGTCAGCGAGTATACATGTCACTTAACTCTGACACATTATCCTGATTTCAAAGCCAACAAGTCTTTGCTTTTAATCCTTAAAGTTGCATGCTTAGTGGAGAAGCAGCAAATATGAATATTTCAGTCTTTGGTTTGACCTGAACGGAGATCCAACCCACAATCTACCACACTCAAGGAGAGCATATCAACCATCACACCACTGTTCCGGTTAGATTTCATTTCAGAAATATTCATAAAGTCTTACCACTGTTGGGCTTCCCGTTCACACTTGGTCTAGCTGACGGGAATCCATCTTCTACTTTGACTTGTAATAAGTAATAATGATTGGATGTTGCTTCTCTGTCAAACATCGATGACGTAGAGATGACACCGCTATTGGAGTCTATTGTAAAGTTTTGTGTCATTGGTCCAACTAAGGAATATGACAGCTGAAACACAAAAATCAAAACATACCATATACTGGTACTGTGGATATTCTGGTCAACTGATCTATTTATAAATTCATTACTCAAGAGACTTTATACAAAAAACAGTGGAAAACAATGCTGTTACCTTCTGTTTTATACCCAAGATTCAAATAAAATTGTTCTCTCAGGTATAGGTGACCTTAGCTGATTTTGGTTATCCTCTTTAAGCCCTTTGATTTATTAAATTATTGGACTTACCAATCTTTCGATTTCGAGTGATAAGGTTATTCCAGAAACATGTCTAAATTTGACATCTACAGTTTTTTTTACTATCACTGGGTTGAAACCTCTGTTGATGGACTATTAGTCCCAGAGGGAATCGTCCGCCCAGTAGTCGGTGTTTTGGTACTGACATTAGATATATTTATCATTGTAATTTACGGTTCCTAAATAATGTAATTATTAACAAAACTAAGGTTCTCCTCCCTCAGACACTGTGGTTATTCTTTTGGAGCCCTTTGATTTTATTGCTCACAAACATTATCATATTATTAAGCTTTCCAATCTTTTGATTTTGAGTGTACCTGATAAAGGTTATTCCAGAAACATGTTATACATACTGAATTTGATATCTATGCTTTTATTACTTACCTTTTGAATCTTACCCGAGTTTTACCTTTTCAAATTTTCAGCAGTCAAGTATTTTTTAATGACTGTAGCTTCAATCAATAGCGGGTAACATAAAGGGCAGAATGTAAAAAAGACGACGAAAATGTAAAAAGATTCTAGTCAATGATTTGTTTGCTTGTTTGATGGTGTTTAACATCACTTTCAACAATATTCAAGTTATATCGTGGCGGTTACCTTGTTTTATACCCAATATTCAAATAAAATTGTTTTCTCAGGCATAGGTGACCTTAGCTGATTTTGGTGATCCTGTTTAAGCCCTTTGATTTTACTGTTCACAAACATTATTAAATTATTTGCCTTTCCAATCTTTTGATCTTGAGTGTACCTGAGAAACATGTTATACATTATAGGATTAAACGCTTATTTTCAGTAGTGCATACATGTGTAAACGGTGCCGATGCAATCATAAAATGAATAAACGTCCAAAGGACGTCTATGTAAAGCTTGTGAATGCATCGGAACCGTTTACACATGCATGGACTCCTGAAAAGAACCGCTTAATACGTAATTCTTCCAGGTGAATCTTTTCCCTATTTTGATTATTAAACAGATTTTAAGGCTTGCTTTCAATTGGACACTATCGTAGTTTCCTGTCGGCGGCTGCCATATTTTTAGACTGGTTATACAAAAAAGTTCATCTAGTGTACCTGATAAAGGTTATTCCAGAAACATGTTATACATACTGAATTTGATATCTATGTTTTTACTACTTACCTTTTGAATCTTACCTGAGTTTTACCTTTTCAAATTTTCAGCAGTCAAGTATTTTTAATGACTGTAGTTTCAATCAATAGCAGGTAACATAAAGGGCAGAATGTGGAAAAGACAATGAAAATGTAAAAAGATTCTAGCCAATGATTTGTTTGATGGTGTTTAACACCACTCTCAACAATATTTCAGTTATATCGTGGCGGTCAGTTTTATTGTCGGAGGAAACCACTGACTTGTCGCAAGTCACTGACAAACTTTATCACATAATGTTGTACACCTCGCCCTGATTCCATAGGTAGTTGTAAATCCAACTACAATATGATAACGACCACGATAGCCTCTGGTCAATGAGGAATAGTTGAAAATTACTAGTTAAACAATAATGTTAGACAAACTGCAGGAAAAAGAACCACTCATCTGACAAATAGATTAAGTCTATGGAAATTTACACCCAGTCTAGAGATTGGTTCCACTCTAAAACCCTTTTCTTATTAACATATCCTGCCTAGTGATTGGTTCAACTCTAAAACTCTTTTCTTAATGACATATCCTGCCTAGCGATTGGTTCAACTCTAAAACCGTTATCTTATTAACATATATAGCTAGAGCGATTGGTTCAACTCTAAAACTCTTTTCTTATAAACATATCCTGCCTAGTGATTGGTTCAACTCTAAAACCCTTTTCTTATTAACATATCCTGCCTAGTGATTGGTTCAACTCTAAAACTCTTTTCTTATTAACATATCCTGCCTAGCAATTGGTTCAACTCTAAAACCCTTTTCTTATTAACATATCCTGCCTAGCGATTGGTTCAACTCTAAAACCCTTATCTTATTAACATATATAGCTAGAGTGATTGGTTCAACTCTAAAACTCTTTTCTTATTAACATATCCTGCCTAGCAATTGGATCGACTTTAAAACCCTTATCTTACTGACTAATCTTCATACCTTTTTAAACGATGGATTTATATCAGCATCAGTAGCGGCCACTGTTGTAACAACTGCTGGTGGATTTTGATTTTCAAGGACAGAAGCTTCAATGTATGTTGTCAAGGGATCAGCCCCAGCAAACTGTGGAATCTCGTCATTCTGATCAATAACAACAATCTTAAGAAACACATCCATGTAAACTTCTTTAGACCTGTCCTGAATATATAAAGATAAAATGTATAAAATCTGAAAATAATTTCCTTGTAAAACTTAAACTTTTTTTCCCATATATTTATATAAGGCC
>MJUT01063625.1:24708-46179 GCA_002080005.1 Gigantidas platifrons
TTTTCTTATTAACATATCCTGCCTAGTGATTGGTTCAACTCTAAAACCCTTTTCTTATTAACATATCCTGCCTAGTGATTGGTTCAACTCTAAAACCCTTTTCTTATTAACATACAGAACGAACAGCGCGATTTAGCAAGAAATCACTGTGGGCCGACGTCAGTGAAATCACAAAAATGTTGGTGAAATTTGAAAAAAACGCGGTGTTAACACCGCGAAATGTCCGAGAAAAATCGAACACGGTGTTTTCGGTGATTTACTATAAAACGCCACCAAAACACCGACATCGACGATTAAACGCAGCGAAATAAAGAAATGGGATATTAACCTTTATTTGTACATTTGTATGTTCTTGAGATTTGTATAACTGTCATTTTTGATAATATGAGTGATTCATTCATAATTATTTTCCTTTTCAGGTGTGCAAGCTGTCATCATATTTTCGTTCTTTAATTCTGATATTTGCTTTTGTTTTAATCAATTATGTTAAGAAAACAATGTGCAAACGTATCATTACCATTTATAAGCTTGGATTGTATTATTTTTTTGAGTTGATTTGTGGCTTCAAAGTGGGTGATACTGATAGCTAATTGTAATCAAAGCCAATTAAGATCAATCAAAAACTGTTCAGATACGTGTTCTATACATGTTGCATGTGTGTCTAATTATTTACCCAATCATGCTTTTTACTCAATATTCTATATTGAATGCATGTCTAATTACTTAGCCATTCATTTTTTTACTCCATGGTCCAACAAGAAGCCATTTCGTCATAATATATAGTTTCCCTTCTTTTCGGCAAGTTTGTTAAATACTACTAAGATATCCTGCACGAGGCACAGGATACCTGTCGTAGTCCACGTGAAACAATTATTTAAAGTTTAAGAAATAAAAAAGTTAATCAAATAAGACATCCTGCACAAGGCATGGGATACCTGTCATAGTCCGCATGAAACAATTATTTAAAGTTTAAGAAAAAAAAGTTAATCAACTAAGGCCATGCAAAGTTAATTTCTTGGTTCTCAGGCCCGCCCGCATGTGGAAATTCGTCGCCGCATTGCCGATTTTTTTGCAACAATAGTAAAAAAAAAAATTTAAATGCGGTAGCGCTGTCCGTACGGAAAAAACAACCGCATCCGTTTTTCTCTTATATCGCGTGGTCGGTGAAACGCTTTAAAACGCATCATGCTTAAATGAGATTTAAAGCATCGTTATGACAATGTATAAATAAAAAACATGTTTCCGTTTGACATTTAGACAAAAGATTTATACATTACCATATTTTTCACAAAAAAAAGAAGAAAAAATGCCTCCCGCATCACTTTTTACAGCAGTAAAAGGATAAAAAAAAATGCCGCCCTCCCTCATCAATTTTGACCAAAAAAGGCCTGAGAACCAAGTAATTAACTTTGCATGGCCTAAGACATCCTGCACAAAGCACGGGATACCTGTCGTAGTCCGCGTGAAACAATTATTTAAAGTTAAAAAATATTTTTATTTATTATTGATGACATCCTGCACAAGGCACGGGATACCTGTCGTAGTCTGCGTGAAACAATTATTTAAAGTAAACAATTTTTTTTTTATTTATTATTGATGAAACGTATATACACATAAATTTATTCAAAGCCAAAGCACAAATCAATGGTCGTTTGTCCGTCAGTCGAAACACAGTAAAACTTATTTAAGTATACATTAAAATGTAATGTCACGATACTGAATTAATGTTTGTTTCTTTTTCTTTTGACCTTAATTCATGCGATTTTTTCCTGTTGATCTTGGGGGCACGGGTGCCGGGTGGCTCAATGAGTTAGGTCGTTGGATCTAACAACTCATACAAGCATATCACCAATACGGCGTACGTGGGTTCGCGCCCGGCTTTGTAAATTACAAAAAGGGTGCACTCGACTCGCAGCCGCAAGTGATAAAAGTTTACCAGTTGCTTGCCCATGGTCGGTGGTTCTCTCCGGGTACTCCGCCTTCCTCCACCACTAAAACTGGTCGCCATGATATAGCTGAAATATTGTTGATAGTGGCATTTAAACACCAAAAATCAATCAAATCCTGTTGATTTTGTGACTTATTCCAGTGATCCCCCCCACCCCATCGGTTAACCATGCCTACAACTTGGATATAGACATTTAAGTCAATGTACAGCAGATACGACGGAGAGACAATATTGTATAAGAGACTATATAATTGCAATAATTCAGATTATTTATCTAAAGTATTTTTATAGACCGCAATTCCCGCATAATTAATTTTCTTCACCCCCTTTTTGTCTCGAGTACCAGATGTATACATCACATCGGAAACTCGCATCAAAACTATACAAATCACGCAGTTTGTAGCAGTTTTTTTTTTTTACAAATCTAAGCTGTCGTATATTGCAAAAGAAGGTTCATCAATGTCTCAAAATTGTTTTTACAATTCACGTTTGTACTAACACAAATAATCATATCGCAAAATTGAAGATTATATCTTTTCATGTTCCTAACAGTCAATCAAATACAATGTGCACAATTTGGGTACCGTAATCTGACGTTGCATGTTTAACTCACTGAAATTGAAATATACAGTACGAAATAGTAAAAAAAACATTTATTTAAAAAAGTATTTATCAGTGAGCGTCGGAAATAATATTATAGATGCATCTCGTGATTTAATAATCAGCATCGGCCATAATATTACATACCTTAGGGTGAATTTTTTTTCTAACACAAACGATACAAACGACTACGTGCGTACGCGTTGAGAGCATTTTTTTCTAACATATGTTTGTAAAGTTTGCACAAACTTTGACAAACTATGCAATCGCTAAATGTGCGTCTACAGTTTGTCGTTTATTGCATTTGTTTCTAATCTCAACATTGAATCAATTATAGACACGTGGAATTTTCCCGCCAAAACAAAGATGGAATCTAACAAAAGAAGAGATGAGTTTATTTACCAACAACATGTGTATACATATTATCAGGTCAAACAGGGTCAGTAAACTCTGATTAAACGATGTATTTGTTTCTACTTTTGCAGCGTTTAACAAACAACACACAGCCTTTAACAAACGACACACAACGTTTGCCAAATTTTGGTTAGAAAAAAATGCACCCTTAGTATAAAATATTATCCGGATTATCTCATTTGATGGTTCAGGTGATTTATCATTCAATTCAAATATTTTATTGAACAAAATGCATAAATTTAATTATACGATATCAAATGGGATTTATCATTAATCGTCTGAAACTAATATTACTGATGCATCTCATGATTTAATAATCAGCGTGGGATATAATATTATACGAATACGAAATACGAATACAAAAGCTTTAAATATTTTGATTCGGGTTCATTACAACATATAACATAAGCTCTGGTGTATCTGTTTATTGTACACTAGGATACTTTTTTTTATAGGAATGGAAAGTATTTTATTATAAAATATTTACCGTAACATAAAATTTAATATTAAATTCTTTCCACCGGATAAATTTTCAACCGGAAAAAATTATGTCTTACATTATACACGTATGATTTTCCCCGCGGTGTTGTCACAGACAATTAAAGTATTTCACCGACATTTAGGCCCTAATTTGTGTATTTTCGCGATGAAATTTTCACCGTGATTTCACCGACATTTTACGGTGATTTTATGACACATCACCGACATTTAATCGCGAAAAAACACTGACCAGGGTGATTTCTTGCTAAAACGCGCTGTGCGTGCTGTATCCTGCTTAGTGATTGGTTCAACTCTAAAACTCTTTTCTTATTAACATATCCTGCCTAGCGATTGGTTCAACTTTAAAACCCTAATCTTATTAACATATCCTGCCTAGCAATTGGTTTAACTTTAAAACCCTTATTTTACTGACTAAAATCTTCATACCTTTTTAAACGATGGATTTATATCAGCATCAGTAGCGGCCACTGTTGCGACAACTGCTGGTGGATTTAGATTTTCAAGGACAGAAGCTTCAATGTATGTTGTCAAGGGATCAGCCCCAGCAAACTGTGGAATCTCGTCATTCTGATCAATAACAACAATCTTAGGAAACACATCCGTGTAAACTGCTTTAGACGTGTCCTGAATATATAAAGATAAAATGTATAAAATCTGAAAATAATTTCCTTGTAAAACTTTTTTCCCCATATATTTATATAAGGCCACCCATAAGAAATTATTGGTTTACTATTTCACGAACAATTATTAGACAAGTGGATTAGTATGTAGGTTAGTAGACATTATATTTTTTTTATCTAAAAAATTCACATATTTTTGTAATAAAAACATGCTAGAAATAGAAACTTGAATAAAAACAAAACTTCAAATCAACCCACAATCCTTGTAATCTTATTTATATATGTTTGCTTAGATGGTGTATAATACCACTTTTGACAATTTTTCAGCTATATCCTGGCGGTCAGTTTTATTGATGGAGGAAACAGGAGGACCCAGAACAATCCACCTACCTGTCGCAAGTCACTGACAAACTTTATCACATAATACTGTACACCTCGCCCTGATTGAGATTCGATCTCACAACATCAGTGGTACAGGCACTGATTCCATAGGTAGTTGTAAATCCAACTACCATATGATCACGGCCAAGTCGGCCCCAATTAGAGAAGTGGTTTCGTATATAGGTTAGTAGACATGATATTTTTCATAAATTTTTGAAAGGAAAACATGCTAAAAATAGAAATTTGAATGTAAATCAAACTTCAAATAAAACCACAATCCATGAAATCTTAGGGCCTGAATGGCTCAATGAGTTAGGTAGTTGGATTACTTAACAACTCATACAAGCCTATCACCAATACGGCGTGGGTTCGCACCCAGCTTTGTAAATTACAAAAAGGGTGCACTCAACTTGCAGCCGGAAGTGATAAAGTTTACCAGTTGCTTGCTCATGGTCGGTGGTTCTCTCCCCTGGCACTCCGGCTTCTTCCACCACTAAAACTGGTCGCCATGATATAGCTGAAATATTGCTGAAAGTGGCATTAAAACACCAAAAATCAATCAAATCCATGAAATCTTATTTATATGACTACTTTACTTTAAACATATTTTATTGTCATACAAAACAAGACAAATGGATAAGACACAAGTTGTAAACTTATGAAGTCTTCTCCGGTACATATATAAACATTAGCAATGACAATATATTACAAATACAGATAAAATGAATAACTACTACAGTAAAAATTGAAGATAACATAACAGGACAAAAACAGTTCTATTGGTTGGGATATAAGAGTCAGTTTTGTATAATATTTATCTTTAAACACAAATACGGGAACGTATATAAACAAAGTCGTTGTCGTCTGATGTGTATTCAATATATAAATTTACTGGACAAATCTTTTAGAGTTAACAATGTATTTTTGGACGAGCAAGAACAGTTTAGAGTTTTTGTCGTTTTCAAAAGAGGCATTTCCAAATAATATATTTTCGATGCTTATATCAAAACCCAAATTACACATGCCACGGAATAGTTGTATTCTGTGTTCATTATATATATTACATCTTAAAAAGAAATGGTCCACAGACTCGATGTAATTTCCACAATCACAATTACAAGAGGCAATTAAATTACATTTGAATAGATCACATTTGAGGCTACTACATTTTTGACGTAAGCGTGCATGTAATATATTAGCAATTCTAATACCAGTAGAAAAATATAATGGTGGTTTGTCAGGTATACTATAAACTTTTCGTATTTCGTTTTTAAACATTTGTTGGCAAGGAGAATTTCTCAAGTCTGTTGGCAGATTGTTCCAGAGTCTAATAGTACTTGGGAAAAGAGAACTTTGATATAAACTAAGCCTTCCTGGGGGAATAGTGAAGTTTTTAGAGTTTCGTAAGTTATAGTTGTTGGTTTGACCCACCGTAATAGGTAATAAATCTTGAAGATAATCAGGTGATTGGCCACTGACGATGTCATAGAATAATGAAAGTTTTTTTTTTCACGCCTAACTGAAAGTTTTTCCCATCCTGTTTCCTTATAGATAGACAGTATACTCGCATAAGACGTTAAACCGGTTACTATACGTGCGGCTTCAAGTTGAATTTTTTCAAGCCGTTCCGAGTCGGTGAGAGTACAATTATCCCAAACCTCTCCTGCATATTCTAAAAATGGACGAATAAAAGTTAAATACATAGTTTCAAGGAAATTTCGAGATACCTTAAATTTAAGTTTTCGCAGGACTGCCACTTGTTTAGATGTTTTTGCAATAATAGTATTTATGTGGTTTGACCACTTACAATCTGCACTTAAAAGTGATACCTAAATGTTTATGACATTTTACCGGATAAATTTTAGTGTTTTCTATCCAGAAGAACAAACCAGGAGGTATGTCTCTAGTATTAAAATAGACGATGTCAGTTTTAGTAGGATTAAGTTTGACTAACCATTGTTTGGACCATTCTGAAATATTTTTTAAGTCAGTATTTACCATGTTACATAAACTATTAATTTCATACGATTTTTCTCCTATGGATGTGCCATCTGCAAACAATCTGCACAAGCCTATCGTTTCATCAGCAATGTCATTAATAAATACTAAGAATATGACTGACAATTGCAAACAAAGCTGATTAATTTAGGCAGCAATATCTGCATTAGTTTTGGTAATTATTGTTTGCATGAAATTTCAAAGATTCATTGCCTTCGTTAAAAGTCTAATTTGCAGAAAAGACAAAAATCTAAAATACAAAATAAATAATTTGCTTTGAATATCTGATCTGCAAATAAAAATCATACATTTCCAAGAATCTGGTTTGATTATCAGCGTTTGCAGAGATGAACTAGGTCTCAGCAGTCAGTGCCAAAAACCTCTAGTCCTATGCACCCATCTAGTATAAATTGGTTCGGGCTAGTACAAATTACATTAAATTTGCTTAATCAAATAGAAAAAAATCTTCTAAAATGTGCTTCGGGCTAGTTTGTCAAAATGTTTTTGGCACAGACTGCAGTCTGACATTACAAAAATTTTGTTTTTACCTTTGCTCTCAACTGAAGATAGTTGATATATTCTGTTACTTTTTCATAATCTAATGGATCTAAGAGGTATATGTTGACTCTATTGGTATCAGACATTATTCTAAATGGCGGAGCCTGACTTCCAGCTTGTCCGTTAGAAATCACAGTAAAAGTGACACCAAGACTGCCGGCAATTTGTGATGTAGCTGTCAAGCTACCAACCAAAGTATCAATAGGCATGGTTTCATTAACTGTGAATATAGGGTCGGGATCACTCCAAACTGGTGGTTTACTGCCATCATCGGTGGTGACGGCAATCGTTATGGTAACATCATCTGAACTTAACGGAGTTGTTCCTTTGTCAGTAGCCTTAACTGTGAATGTAGTGGTATTACCCTGTAAAAAAGAACATATCATTGGAAATAACTTAAAAGTGTTGATGTTCTAAATATTGAATGAAGGAACATCACACGCTTAAACAACAGGCTCTAGAGACCCTGTATCGCTCACCTTGTTTATATAGGCAATGAAAAAAACAAGGACTGCCAATGGCAGCCATATTAGTTGTCAATCAGACACAAAATGAGAAATATTTGTTCAGAACCACCCATTCATCATTCCTACAATTCATTGTGCCACCTAGTTTCAAAGGAGATGATTTTTTAAATTTCAACCTAGTTTCAAAGGAGATGATTTTTTAAATTTCAGCCTATCAGAATCAAGAAATGCCAATGGCGACCATGTTTTTAGCCCAATATCAGAATGAATGAGTATGTGAGTGATTGTTGTTTAACGCCAACTCAGCAAATTTTTCAGCTTTATCATGGCGAGAACAAGTTAATTTTCAATGAGATGATGATGTCCGCTTTAAACTAGACCAACATGCCCAACTCCCTGAAACATCAGTCCGCGGATAGATATCTCGCCCCACTCGGACACATTATCTTGATTGCGAGCCAACCCGTCTTTACTCTTTCCCCTGAATGCTGCGTGCTTGGCGGAGAATCAACAAATGCCAATTTTAAAGTCTTTGGTTTGACGTGAGCGGGGTTCAACTGCACTTCAGGCGAGCACGCTAACCATTACACCACTGATGGGATTATTTTAAAATTACATGATCAATTTCCTATTTTCAAACAAAAGTATGACACTGGTCAATTATATTTTTACAGTAGAAACATTCTAACCTCAAACTCTCCCCTCCCCCTTCTTTTTTATGTCGTTATTCAAAATTTTGCATGCATAACTGTATTATATACACTTATAACTTACTGCAGAACTTAACGTTGTCGCTACAGTAATAGCTCCAGAATCAGGATTGATATTAAAGTACGGTGTATCCTGCACTTTGGCATAAGTCACTTCTGCGTTGGGACCAATGTCTTTATCGGTAGCTTTCACGGTCATAACAAGAGTATCCACAGCAGCAGTTCTCAAAATACTTCCTTTGAAATTACTCTCACCAAATATTGGATTATTGTCATTAACGTCAGTAATACTAATAGGGAAGGTACAGTAATCGTCTCCAGGAGGTTGTCCCTTGTCAACAGCTCGTACTGTAAAAAACAGATATTTAGAGCCAAAACTTTCACGGTTAAGCACTTCTGTAGTAGTGATTTCCCCTGATGTTTGATTGATGGCAAAATAAACAGGCTGGCCATTTGGTGGCTTAACGGCAAAATATTCTACCATTCCATTTTCTCCCCTGTTAGTATCAGTTGCTGAAACCTGCAAAAAAAATAATTAAAATGGAGGTAAAAGAATGATTGATTGGTATTTAACGTTAGCAGTATTACAGCTATACATTGGCAAGAACAAATTATATATCATTAATTTTCATATTGTGTTTTCCCATCCTTAGCAATATGTAACCATGTTTATGTATTAACTTGATATTGTTTACACTAAATTGATGACACTCCAATGTAGTGCAATAACAATTTGGTTGGTTGATTTATGGTGTTTAATGCCACTTTCAACAATATTTCAGTTATATTGTGGGGGTCAATTTCATTGGTGGAGGTGAAGGGCCCGGGTGGCTCAATGAGTTAGGTCGTTGGATCTAACAACTCATACAAGGCTATCACCAATACGGCGTGGGTTCGTGCACAGCTTTGTAAATTACAAAAAAGGGTGCACTCGACTTGCAGCCGCAAGTGATAAAGTTTACCAGTTGCTTGCCCAGGGTTGGTGGTTCTCTCCGAGTACACCGGCTTCCGCCACCACTAAAACTGGTCGCCATGATATAGCTGAAATATTGCTGAAAGTGGCATTAAACACCAAAATTCAAATTCAAATTCATTGGTGGAGGAAACCGGAGAACAAGTAGAAAACCACCGACTTGTCCCAAGTCACTGACAAACTTTATCACATAATGTTGCAACAAGTCCACCTCACCATGAACGGAGTTCGAACTCACAACTTTAGTGTTGATAGGCAATGATTGCACATGTAGTTGTAAATCCAACTACCACGACAGCCCCTCAATAACAACTTTGAGCAGGATTCACGCTAAACTGAATGATGTAAAAACTTCACATGTCTCAAATTCAACAAAACATACTCACCGTAAATACAGACGTTCCAATTGGCTGTTCTTCTTTTACGGATGGTGTGTAAGTATTACACTGTGTAAAAGACGGCTTAGTGTTTACAGCATCAACAATATTGATCGTAACCGACGATGTACTCGTTTTTAAAAGACTAACATCTGGAGGACAACAACTCCCATCATCCTTTGCTAACACGGTCAGCACGTATGTATCACGATCAGGTGGGATGCTAACACCTTGTCGGTATCTTATTCTTCCAGTCATTGGTACAATCTCAAATATATTTTGTTGGTTATCTTAAAAATAAGAGAAATGCATAGGCTAGCAGAATCTCTGACAAAATATTTACCTGTAGCAACATGGTTAAATTAATTACGGGTACACTGTCAAAGCTGTACATCTAATGATTAAATGGCTTTGTGTGTTTGGTTGATTGGTTTAGTAGTTTATGGTGTTTAACACCACTTTGAACAATATTGCAGTTATATCGTAGCGGTCAGTTTTATTGTTGTATCGAGTATATCTCGTCATGAGCAGGGTTCGCGATTTGTGTGTTTGATATTATAATCTGGAACCCAGTACTAAAGCATTAGAAAAATTGATGGTCAAAGTTGTAAATCCAACTACCATACAATCTGGACCACAACGGCCCCTCAGAAGTTGTAAAGGACAGACAATACAGTAGCCAAAAGAAAAAGAACAAACAATGGTGCACATGAAAAATGAAAGTTTGAGCATAAACAAGAACCCCACTAAAAACCAGGATAAACTCAGGTGCTCCCAAAGGGTTAGCAGTTCCTGCTCCACAAGTGACACCAGTCATTGTACTGATGTAAATATTTTGGCCACAAGTCATATGTCATATAAAGTAGTCCCACTCTAATAAGGCTACCCTTTCTGCAATTAAAAAGTGGCTTTATAAGAGGGCTGGTCTCCCTTCAGGGGGACATTTTGGTAGTATATATCTGAAATATGGCCTGATAAGAGGGGTTGTATTTGGTGGGAGTGACCTAACAAAAGGGTACTACTGTGTGTATGTGCATGTGTGTGTAAACTTGGAAATCTATAACAGAAATGGCCAACTTACTTTGAAAAATGTAAGAAACAACATCACCATCCAAATCAACAGCTTGAACAGTGAAAACAGTTGATCCTGGATCAATGTTATCTTTAATGGTCATCACCATGTTGTCATCTTGAAACTGTGGCCATTCATCATTCTTATTAGTTAAATCAATCAATATTTTAGCTTGACTTTTGCGAGGAGGTACACCATTGTCTTCAACATATACATCAAACTCATATCGATGACTTTGTTGACGATCGTAGTCCAAAGTACTATAATAAACAAACAAATTCATTTATTGATAAGATACATGCAAAAGAAAAAGATATATATCCATTTTCCATATAAGCACAACGTTATTAAAATTTTGCTCTCTTGATTTGATGGAAGCCATATTTAATTGGCACGTCTTGCGACTAGAAAAAAACAGCGGTATCGTGTCAACTAAAATTTTGTTAGCAAGTTCCCTATTGATTGATTAGATTGAGATTTTGTTTATGGTTATAGTGTTTGATGCCACTATAAACAATATTTCAGTTATATTGTGAAAGTAAGTTTTATTGGTGGAGGAAACTGGAGTACCCGACCTGTCGGAAGTCACAGACAAACTTTATCACATAATGTTGTATCTAGTACACCTCGCCATGAACGGGGTTCAAACTCACAACTTTAGTGGTGATAGGCACCGATTGCGCAGGTAGTTGTAAATCCCACCACCATACAATCCTGACCACAACGGCCCCTATACTGATGGATTAGAAGGATCAGTGTGTAATCTCCTATGAACCAATAAATATTTTAAGGTGCAATAATTGACAGACTAGATTTAAATTAAATTTATGGTATGTCGTTTCTCTATCTCCAGTAGCTACTATGTTGAATTTGAAAGTTCAAATAATTCTTAAATTTTGTCATAACAAGAAGAAAGTTGATTAGTGTCAAATACTGAAAAGAGCATATCATGCATATGTACTATTTGCAACATAGCAAGGTCTTTGTGGGATCATCACCAGTCCTAGAAATGAAAATATGAATTTACTGGTCTGAATCAAATTCTTGAATTTATTTTTATATAGTTCTAAAATGAAAATTTATTGGTCTGAACAAAGTTTTACTGGTCTTTAGCCAGATTACCGGTGCTCATCGTGAATACTGTCATCACAGTGGCTCCAAATTAATAGTGTTAGTAATAGTTTCATATAGTTTCTCATCCTCATTTATAACCACATCCTTTCTTATTACAGGGATTCTGATTAGAATATAATATAACTGAAAAGTAATGAAAAATAGCTGAAATCATCTACACATCCTTTCAAATGGTCTATTTTTTTATGTGTGCTGAATGTGTTAAGCATGTTTCTGCAATTTCTCTCCAGAGGAAAATAACTGAAACAGTTAAACCAGAAACATCCGATCAGCCTGATCGGGAGACATGCACATTAAAATATCATTATTTATAGTAAAGTGGGCTGGGAGTTACTGATAAACAACAGCTGATAATGGTAAACATAAGCACAATGACATTGATGAGGACTCTTACGTGAATATAACTAGTTCTTCAGTACTGTGAAAAATGACAGCAGGGTCATTTTTTGTTAAATTTATTAATAAATATGTATGATATTAAAATCTTTGTGTGTTTTTTATGATGTCTATACACATGTGCAATTCACAAAACAATCTCAAGGTTTTCTAACACCTACAGCAAAACTTGAAGTCTCTGAACAGGTAATTATCATCATTTTTTTTATTGAAAGATGTGACATTTTTTCCAGGTAAGTTATGAATGATTTACTATATTTATGGCTTCTTGTTACAATATTTTTTTTTATTATAATTCTAAAGTTTATTAGTGTGGAAAATCATCAGTATCTATGATTGGATTGCAGAATTAAAGTTATAGTCACAAAATGGTGTCAAAAAATGGAATTATGTTCGTATCACATGGTGTCCTTTTTAAGGGTTAAACGGTTATCCTACCAGAAAGAGAAATGTATTTTCTATTCGCGTTATTATTGTTTTGTCTCATCACAGATTATGTTTTCGAAACGAAGTAATAAACATAATGCAGGTTATTGACACGAATTCTTAAATTTTTATGCTTTAAGGTCAGGATAAAACTTGGTGTCCAGTTCGTTACGAATGTGAAACGATGCGGTCTGTACACACTGAATTCGTTCCGATAAAAACGCATTATTCTGGAAATCCCCCATCTACATGTTTATTTAAAAATAGCGTAATTTGCATAATAGGTGTCACTTTTGTGTGTGATAAGATGGCAACGACCATCGTGTCTCTGGCCTGCAGACGTCATTACGAACGTAATAGTAATAGTAATAGCTTTACTGGTTGTTTCTCTTAAATTCTAATGAACATGGGTGTCTTTTCGCAGAATTATTAAGTAGATATGACAATTTAATGAACGATTCCAGAGAAAAAACGAAATTTCAGTACACTAATTGTGAGAAACTGTACTTCGAGTTGCGTTGATCTTTTAGTGTTTACCGTGTCTCATGATACGAACAAAATAAAAATATTGTTCCGCGGTCTGTAAATTTATTAAGTAGGATTATATCTGTTTGCAATGTGCAATGTTTTAGATTTAAAGTTAAAAGATTTAACATGGTGCTGAAACATTTTTATTTGACATTTTCATTTTCTTCCAAGTCTTCTAATATTAATATGATATCATTCAAATGTTTTGAATTTTATGTAAGTAACGGTGTCCCATAATATTGTTGGAAAAATATCAACATAAAGACATAATATAAGGGCAAGTATTTGTGATTCATAAGGTCTGTTGTTAAGCAATTGCAGTGTGTATCCTAAAGGAATCAACTCAACTGGATCGCAAGGAAAAATAATCTTCATGGACACAATGTTACGTACATAATCTGCACGAATACTGGTGCTTTTAATGTAGGGTGATATAAAATGAATGACACCTTTATCTTCAAAACATTTTTTTTTGGATGTGGTGATACTTAGGCCTTTTAAAAACACAAAACCTTTTACATTATTCAGTTGTTTATTATTTAAGTCTCAAGTCACACATACAATTCCATGATTGAAGAACTGGTTATATATAAACACAACATCAAACACATAAAATTAGACTTCTAAATTGTCATACTTAAAATGTTACGTCTTTAAATATCTGATAAAATAATCCTCCCTATTATTAATATGCTACAAACCTATTGACTTGGAGCTCTCCTGTCGTGGAGGTTAAAGCCTGGACACGAAACAATGGATCACTAACCCAAAATTTTAGAACCGTGTTTAAATCTTGGTCATTGGCCGTAACTGCAATGTAATACAAATATTTTAGTGAATTATGAAGTATATAAAACTATTTGTTTACATACAAGTAATATACAAAAAATGTATTTGTTGATTTAAATTATGCTTTTTAACAAATTAGCATTTCTTACATTTTGCTTCAATGTTGATCTCCTGTGACATGCGACAGGTCTGTGGTTTTCTCCGGGAAGTCTGGTTTCCTCCACGATATAACTAAAATATTGTTGAAAGTGGCATTAAACACCACAACCCTAACTGCCTAACCCAAATTTTTGTATGGGAATTTTTTTTTTTTTAATTTAACTAATTATAACTGAAGTACTAATATAAAAACGGCTTTTAATTGAAATACGAAATAAACAATTTTACTAACAATTACTAGAATCAATTTATAATAATTGAATAATTTTTTAATATTTATAAAAAAAAATAGGTAAAGACTAAACTATGTGTACATAAATATTTCTAGTTGTGGTTATTTGGAGTGAGTGAGTGATTGTTGTTTAACGCCAATTCAGTTATTTTTCAGCTATATCATGGCGAGAACAAGTTAGTTTTCAATGAGAGGATGATGAGGCCCGCTTTGTACTAGACCAACACACTTAGTTGGGTTTTTTCTAGTGCTAGGCTAGCTCACTGAAACAAGTCCGCAGATAGACATGCCGTCCCACTCGGACATATTATCCTGATTCAGAGCCAACCAGTCTTTGCTCTCTCTCCTTAATGCTGCGTGCTTAGCGGATAAGCAACAAATTTTATAATCTTTGGTATGATCCAATCGGGGACTCGAACCCACGATCTACCACACTCGAGGCGAGCACGCTTACCATTACACCACTGATGCATTTATTTGGTGGGTCGGTATGTCTAGTTAAACAGAAAAATCAAACAATATATTATTTTGAGGTTGTAAAATGCTTGCAAATTTACCTGTCAAAATAGAACTGCCTGGGGCCAAATCTTCCGGAATTGTTTTTGTATATGTAGAGAGGGTAAACGTTGGATCAAATTCATTCCTGTCTTCAAGCGTCACTGTCAGCTAAAATTAGATATAAACAAGTACAATAAACATGAAATATATATAGATAGAATAACAGTAGTTTTGAAGGTCGAAACAAACATTATCACTGGTAATTTCAGTGTTTTCACTACAAATTTTGATAGGGGGAGATTTTAGAATTATAGACGGAGAGAAAATTCGGCCGAAAGTCAGAAAGCCCCAAGTGGGTTCAGTGAAAAGCCCTGGTAAGGGTGCAGGTGGAAGCACCCCAGCCGATTTTTGATTTGGTGTATTTTGACTTGCTTTTGAGGGCGTTTCCTAACTTTAAAAAATCTTCTTGACCATTGAACAATTTTTCATTGAGAATGATTTCTCAAGATTAACAACCATCAGTCATTTTCCATTGTTATTTCTGAGAAATATGTCACATGGTTCTGCAAATTTTCAGGTCAAAGATAAATGTACAAGTTTGGTAGGCAGTAGAAATAAACTTGATCATTCAGAAAAGAAATATGGTCAGAAACTAATACCCTGCTTTTTTGTATACATGAATTTTTTTATTTATCTACTTCCCCTATGATTATGTACTATTGAAAATAAAGATTTGATAATATTGGTGTTTGCTTCATTTCCTTGACATAGTATGAAGTTGTATCAGCATTCAGATTCTTTGCAGTTTTTGAATAATTAAAATAGCATCATTATGAATTTCTTATCTTAAAGCTTATATTATATTATCATATTAAATGCACATTTAAAGAATATACTTGTTAATTTGCTAGCCTTTTCTATATTCTTACTATAATTTCACTCTTAAGATTGTGAAATAAAGTATGCATTTAACTTTTTTAATAACAGAAAAGAACTTTGAAAGTAAGTAATATTCAAGAATCTGATTGTTAATGTAACCACAAACCAGTATCAATACAAAATGAAGAATGAAAGTTGTCAAAGACTGTACATTTCAATAAACTTTTATTTTGAAAATATACAATCACAAATGACCAAACCCCCATAAAATATTTTAAAGGAGAACTCAAGCATGTGCTTCAGAAGGGGATTGACAGTTCTTATATTCATAGTCATATAGATATACATCTGCATATACTTAGTCTATAGTTTGACAGACTAGATACTTTTTCATGGTAATGCATATATACAAAAAAAATGTACTGGGTTTACCTCATTCCGATGGTCTTACGGAAACACACCTTGTAAAATATACGATACCTATCGTTTGAATGAATCTGTATTCATACACACATATTATGATATGAACTAATAAAAAAAATAATAATATCCTTTTAAAACAGGAGTTTTAACCTTGTATTCAAGTTATCGATTGTTGACAGTTCTCCGATGGGACCTTTTTTTTTTTTTTACCTTAACCTCGTTTCGATGTACTGGGAATTCCCTGTTATGGAGAGCCATTGGGGCTAATATGCTTGACTGCTTTGGCGGGTTATTTATATCAGATATATTTGAACCAAATAAAAGATTTGTTTTATTATTTTAAAAATTCTGTATAGCACACTTAGATGGAAAAAAGATTTAAAGGTAAAAAACAACAATTGATTTTTTTTAATTGTTTGGGATTAAATTTTATGCACTTTTTGGCAATTTTCATTTTAAATTTCACATATTTTAAGAGTTGGAAGAAACATATGATGGTATAATTCCAAAAAACAACGCTTGATCTTTTTTTCTAACGTTGTTCACTCATGCCGTATATAGCTTTAATTCCAGTCGTATTATCGTAAAATTCTCATAATTGTTAATCTGGTTTTCCATAGTATTTTCCTGCTCACAACCGTAAGTGCAACTTTATTGTCATTGGTAACTAGGAAGCTGGATAGCAGACGAACACAAAACAGTTTTCACATGTTCAATAAACGATATCTAAGTTGGTTTTTAAGATTTATCAAATGAGATGGCATATAAGGGTGAATTAGAAGTTGAGATTTATTATTATATATAATAAAATGGCAAAAGCTTACCTGAAATGCAAGCATTTCCAAAAAGTGGTGATGTAAACAAATCGTGTCGTCAGTGAAACGTGACCTGCATCCTCGGACCGGCGACTGCGTAAACGTAGGTACGCAAATCACAAAAATAAAATAGTGTGTGGCCAAAAGTATTCGCGAATGTAAAAATATCCCTATATATTCATCCAAAACCATATTTTTTCAAAAAATTATTGTGAAGTCATTTCTGGATAGATGCGAACAAATTTTACACCAAAACATTCGGAATTGTCTATATTTTGATTGTTTATTTGGTCATTATGTTTATATGAGTTGTTTTTATTTGTACATAATTTAAACATGATTGTTAATTTTTAGGATTTATTTTTAGTTGAAATATATAAGAAAATCAAAGTCAATTTTTATTTGTTGTGTTTAAATTATGTACAAATAAAAACAACTCATATAAACATAACGAGCAAATAAACAATCAAAATATAGACAATTCCGAATGTTTTGGTGTAATTTTTTTTAAATCTATCCAGAAATGTCTTCACCATAATTTTTTGAAAAAATATTGTTTTGGTTGATTATATAGGGATTTTGTTTACATGTGCGAATACTTTTGGCCATACACTGTACCTCGGAACGAGGTATAACACGGAATGACGTGAAGACAGTATAGGAATGTTCGTCAATCTCATTAGTGATGTCATATTCACTAATTTGCATGTCATTAAACAAATAATTGGTTGGCAGTAAAACAATAACGTAATTGACCGGAAAGTAACCAATTTTTATACTTTTATAACTTTTTTATTTCCAAACCAATTTTGATTCTGTTAATTGTTTTAGAGACTTAAGAAAATTCATATTTGTTCTGTCAGTTTACATTTTTTTATTTTGATATGATAAATTCATAATTCTAATATGAAATAGTGCATATTTACGCTTCAAAACTAAACAAAACAAGATTGAATTTCCAATCTTTTTATTCTGAATATTTTTATCAAACCTTCGATGTGAATAAATTATTGCTATATAATTTTCATTTCTGAAAGAATTATTAAATTATCGTAAATAACAAAATAATAATGACAATTTAAAGTTGAGCCTTCATTGAAAGACAAGCGAAATTTTTGATTTCCTGCCAACCACAGGTAAATTTTCAAGCCTGTGACATCACGGCGAACATCCCTATACATGTATATCCCATGTCCTCAAACAGAAAATCAAAATAATGTCAGACGGGGGACTCTTGAAAATGACTAGAGACATCGAATATTTGCAATATCATACGAGATATTCGAGTCAGAACTTTAAAAGAAATGTGGCATCTTACTGGCCCAGTTCCCGAAATGAACATTTGAATAGGAATCATTCACCGCTTCTCCCGTTTGGTGACGCTACTGTTCCATAAGTGGTTAATTGTGCGTTTGAATCACAAAGACGCTTGTATCCTAACGTTAACCTAATGACGGCACTGAATTATAAAACTTGGATGGTGCAAACATTGAAGCTTAACTAGTACAGCGCGGGTGATATTACCTGTTAGAAGTATATATTTAGTTGACGGGTATATGTAAAATAAAAGTATTATCTTTAAGTCGCAAGAAAAGAGTTTTATTATGACCATATTAAGAAATAAAACGGACGTTTACAAGCCATATCGGCATGTACCTTGGTGTAGCCTATACATGTTCATAAAATGTCTACATGATGTTTGGTTACTCACACTGCAATACTGATGAACTTCATTACAACATTTTAAAGTATACCTGAATTTCGGGAAATACTACTTCCAAGTGAACAAAATAGAATAATAAAGTCCCTGTCTCCACATACCGTCAAATTTTGAATTAATATATCTACATGTAGGTCTCTCTATATTTAGGCAATCTTCAAATCTAAATCACACTCTTTCAAATTATTTGGTACAACATTATACAGATAATATATTCCTTCTTCGTGTAGTGTTATGAACTGTTAAAGATTCGACAACAAACGGGTTAATCATAGCATTTACACTGTAAAAAATCGGTGTTATGTTACATCATCTACAGTGTAAATAATTTTAAAAAGAGGTGTTTCCGCAGTATGTGGTGTAAGTTAAGTTGGACTTTACACATATAACATACATTTAATGTTATATGGTGTCAACTGTCCTAAATAAAAAATCTTTCCGCAAAAATGATACAGATTTTCATCAGTAATGTAAACTAACTCCAAAGTTTATTAACTAAATCATTGTAACAAGATCACTTTGCCTTGTCAGTGTAACGATGACATATAGACGTGCGTGTACACACCACAGGCGCTTAGTTCGCCTTCATACCATATATATAGCTGGTGTATAATTATCGGATCGCTGAGCTGTTCGTTCGGGAAGTTGTTTATTACTGGCCGTTTTTAAATTTATTTTGAATAAGCTCCCCTTTAAATGATATAAAAGTACCAACTATGCTACTTGAACAGGTGTCTATACACACAGAAATTATATTTGCTCATTGTTACAAGGTTTTTTTTTATTATTACTTGTTCTTTTTGTGTTTGTTGAAAATTGTATATTACTGCCTAAAGGTATAAATGAATTTGTTGTGTTCCTGTGTATTGTACATGTATGGTTTTGATTTTTTATCCTTTTACCCAGATTTTTATTATTAGTCATAAAGGGACAATTTTTTCCCAGAACAAAAATTCTGTTTCAGAGTGCATTTTTTTTCAGGTACAAAAATGTAGCATCGAAATCTTTTTATCAGAGTAAAATACACCTTTTCCCCTAATGCTAATGTAAAGAAATGAAATGTGATACACGTATACACCGTTAGGAATTTAATTAATAACCTAATATCCCTGTCGGACTGTAGTCAACTGTTCCAGCGCAATGGTTGTAAGTATACAGTACTATTAAAAAAAAAGAAGCGGCCCGTATTGAATATCCCGCAATACGGGTAACTTCTTTTGTTTCATAGTAGTTTATCTAACTTGTACAATAGTGTTATAATTTATAATATAAAATAAAGTCGTGAGAACAGTTTTGTTTGTGAACGAAATGTACAGAATTGTCCTAGTCATGTTATAAGGGCATTATATATTGACGTGTCCTTGTACCTAACGTTAACAATCCAAGCGTCATCGAGATTAAAACGTTCCGCTAACCACTTATGGAACAACAGCGACGTCTGTCGAAAGAAATTTGGTGAATGATCCCTATTTACAGGTCCGAATCTAATTCCTGCAATTTATTTTATATACAAATGTAGTTCTAAATAAAAACTGAACATATTTATTGTTCTGAACAATTAAACTAAGTTTTACTGGTCTACTCTTGGGCTGGTGCTCATCGTAGTCGGTAGTACCCACGTGGTAGTACCCTCTTTTTCCATACAGATAGAACGTTACAAGATCAGACCATGCTTACTTTAATAGAAAACATAACAGTGGGTTATATTCCCTTCACTCTTTCAATCAATTAATTCAAATTATTTTAATCACTATCATCTTTTTGCTTTTTTTTGACAAAAGTTAGATATTGATTACTGCCGCTTCGTCGATGTTATCAATGTCATTCGGGCCAAAGCTGTAATCGGCCTCAAATCTTCCGTTGGAATGATTAAACTTTTATTTCTTATTCCTACTGTGAATTGTAATGTTTTAACATAAAGAAATAATTAATTCTTCCCTTCTTCAGCCTTCGGTCATTGCATATTTATCCTCTGAAGTAAACGAAACCGTTAGATAAAAACCGGAAGTAATTGAAATATTATAAATGGGACGAGAATGATTTGAGGCCGAAAGAAAAAAATGGCCATCGACTCGTTTCGTTGTCACAGCAGCGCTTTTTCATACACGAAATTAAGGTCAAATCGTAACCAAACTCAAACACTAAGACTTGTTTTCAATCCCCGAATATATAATCCCATGTTCACTCTGAGAGTACATGCCGGCAAATGACAAACTTACACAATTAAAATAGATAAGACAACTGGGTTTATTTTTTAACATTAAACCCATGCTTGAAAAAATCATAGCCGGGGATTTTTTAGCAATAGCCGGTGAAATGCGCCGGTTCCCGGCATCAAATGAAAACACTGGTAATACAGCGAGTCTTTTACACATGAATTCAACAGACATTATCACTGGTAATACAGCAAGTCTTTTACACATGAATTCAACAGACATTATCACTGGTAATACAGAGAGTCTTTTACACATGTATTCAACAGACATTATCACTGGTAATACAGCAAGTCTTTTACACATGAATTCAAATCAAATAATTCACAAACATGTTCATGTGGATTATAACCCATTAAAAGGTATGCTCGTACAAATTTCGTCATTAAAATTGTCAATTGTACCCTATGCAGCGGGTCCAGAAACTCAAGGTCACTCAAGGACAGTACATGTATATGGCTATATATTGATGTTCAACTGCTTCCCAAGTTCGTTGGACACTTAATTTTGTGAATCAATCTACCTATGAAAACACCAAAAAAATTGGTATCCAACGAAAAAAAGTGATTTCACAGTATCTGAACACTTTGTTTGAAAACAGATAGAGCAAGAATCCCCAAATCAGTCCAGATCTTTATTC
>MJUT01063625.1:102781-179464 GCA_002080005.1 Gigantidas platifrons
AAATTTCTAAAAATAGAATAAATATCATTCCTTTTTGTCGAAAACGACTTTTCTCAAAAAATAAAATTTTCACCAAATTCAACACCATGACAACTCCTTTCTACTCTAACTGATTTCGTCTCGAAATCTTGAACTTCATACCAATTTCGTTTTGAATACTATATACAGATCAAGACACACATTGTTTAGAAATATCTACAAATATATATTTACATGCAACTACACAATCAACGAAGTTCCGAGTGCAATATAGCAATGTTTTGTTTAAAACATTTGCTTGGTACATAACAACTAGTTGAAAAGAAATATGAAGCAAAATTCTAATTCGATTCATTGTACAAAACTTATGAAATAACGATGAAGGAATCTGTGTTTCTATACGAAGGAATGAACAATCATTGAACTTAAGTAAAAAGTAATATATGCAAAAAGGATTATGTAAATTTTTGACTGCTGAGACGGAAAAAACAATGAAAATAAAAAAAAAACTTTTCTTAAACAAATTATTTAGTTGGATGTTCTTGACCACACCATGCAATAAAAGTACACATATCAACACAATACCAACTGTGACTTAAACAAAATGACCATCAAGAATGTGTATGTTAAAACATGTTGACTAACCAATAATTTGCCTACAAACTTCCAAAAACGAAAACAAATTGTGTGTGTTATAAGTCAGGTGAATGAATGCTTCGCGAAAACATATAATCTAGCACTAATATTAACAGTTGGCCACCTGTTAGTAAATTTGACCACACCACATCAACTTTCATTTAGATGAAGAAGAAAAAATCCCAAAATAGTATGTTTAACATGCCAAATGATTAGCTGTCAACAATGTTTCCTTACGTAAACACAACATGACGCTTGTCAAGGTGAATGCCAAGATCTTTGAATGTGTATGATAGACTTGTAATATATTGCCATGAGTAACTAAAAATTGAGTTTTGGGTTCAAAATGTGAATGATTACTAAGTACGGTCTAAAAATATGAGTAGTATATGGGGACAGCTCAAGCCACATTTGCGGTGGTGCTGTGCGGTGGTGCTACCGGAAGTCACGTAACCGGAAGTCCCGAGACCGGAAGTGGCGTCAGTCACGTGACCGGAAGCGGCTTGGAACCGGAAGTGACGTCAGTCACCCGGAAGTATGTTCTGCGCATGCACACATGATCACTTCCGAACAGGGGCCTCTTCCGGTCAGGGCCACTTCCGGTCACATCACTTCCTGTAGCACACCTTTCCCAAATTATGATGGTCTACAGGTCCTCAAAACAGTCAAGTACTGATCAAACCCCTAACACACCACCACCACCACCACATTTTAATTGGACACCAATTATTTAATGATGATTTTATAGATGATGGGAAATGTTTTACTACATAGTATCAAATAAAAAATGGTGAAATGTATCAACGATCGTACAATGTGTTATCAACCGTAGACGTTCACTGGTGGATGATCAGCAATTGGTCAAATTTATCAACATATTTCATCCTGGTAGTAGATTAGTAAGACAAATGAATACTTAAAGATGGGAAAATACGAGAGCAGATTTACCAAGAACATGGCCCAAAGTAATGTGTGGGTGGATAATTGCCTCTTGTCTATGTTTATTTATTTGTTTAAATAGTAGTTTTGTGTAAATACTCACATTACAGAAAAAGAACTTCGTGATAAAAAACATTAAACACAGATTGTAAATTAGTTTATTTATAGAATACAAAGAAAATCAAACACAGACTTCATTATAGTTTATTACAAACTTTCATGGAACGCACATATATTTTTAATATACAACAAGGCAAGAGAAGACAACCTGATATTTACTAATGATATCAAGGGAGATAATTCAAGAACTAATGCATAATGAATTATGATGATTGTTGTTTTTGGTGTGTGTTGAAGTTAATAAGTAACAGCGATTCTATTATTAGTTGTGTGTGAGATGCATTTTTACCAACCCCTTTAGTGGATTGATCAAGACATTTAACAAAATAATGTACAATACCATCACATTCTACTGTACAGATGCTTAACCGGGGTAAAGCTAAAGACCGACAACATAATATTTCACATAACAATATCTCAGATATATGATGGCTCTTAATGAATATGAGAAAACTTGTGTGGTTTCCAAACAGACTTTACAATACAGATTTCATAGACACTTGTTTTACATTACATGTATTTTTATTATTTCTCTTTTGATACCAACCCCCGTTAAAGGGTTGTCCTCCTCTCTTCCTAAATTCCTTGATGTCGTTAATGAACAGGCTAGGGATTTTTTTCATAAAAGTACGGGAAAATGAAATGTTTTATAACGTCATACAAGTAACGAAGTATTTCAAACGTTGCGGTTTGAAAAAAAACACGGGAAAATGATACGGGGAAAACAACTGATAGTTTAAACGTCGTTATGAACGGGGAAAATCCAATTTGTTTTTTCAATAGCCAAATGGTTCTGTAATATCTCTGAAAGTACTTGGTATTTCTTTGGACATGTATTTCAAATCTGGTATAATTTATTTAGATCTTCACAATACAAAAAAAAACTGTCCGCAAGTAAATCAGACTATAGGTAAAAATTTGAGAACAATATTGAAATATCTAAATATAAACGAAAATCGGACGTCGTTTTATTTTGGTTAATGCTTTTCTAAACATTGAAAAGGTAAAAAAAACCTTTGTTTTGCAGATGGCAATGTACTCTTAAGAGAGTACTACACAACATATACACTATATGAAATGAAAATCGCGGGAAAGGGGTAGAACACCAGGGCTAGTTCCGATAACCACGGATAGAACGCGGACGTCGTAGAGAACACCCCCCTACTATAGTAATGTAAAGTAGAAATACTTGGACAACTACACAACACATATACAATATATATGATATGAAAATGGCGGAAAAGGGGTAGATAACCTGGGTAACCACGGATAGACGCGGACGTCGTAGTGAACACCCCCTTGTACTAAGGAAAAAAGCGCGGGAAATCCTCACTTCCGGTTGCGCACACCCTTTGGGTGACCTTCGGTATCCATGGTACTACTACTAGAGTAAGCAAAAACGCGGAAAACATCCATGGTATTTGTACTACAGTAAGAAGAAAAAACGCGGGAAAGGGTTGCGCAACTTCCAGTTGCGCATGCGCACACCATTAGGGTGACCTTCGGTCACTTCCGGTAGCCTTGGTACTTCCGGTCATGCGCAATGGTACATTTTATACTACTACTACAGTAAGAAGAAAAAAACGCGGGAAACGGTTGCGCATGCGCAGAACATACTTCCGGGTGACTGACGTCACTTCCGGTTCCAAGCCGCTTCCGGTCACGTGACTGACGTCACTTCCGGTCTCGGGACTTCTGGTCACGTGACTTCCGGTAGCACCACCGCAAATGTGGCTTGAGCTGTCCCCATATACTACTAATATGAGTGCTTCATAAACACGGAATGCTTGTACGAAGCAAAAATGTAACCTCAGCATATGCAACTTGTAGCAGTAGACGTGTACTGATCAATTCTGCAAGAAGCACTAAGCATTACAGTTTCTCCATTAACTTAACAGTTATGAGTACAAACGCAGAATATACGATGAGCACTTACTAAACACATTTGAACAAAACAATTTCTGCTTTGTAAAGGGAAAAATATGACCTCAGCAGTAAAGTAGCAGTCAAACATATAAATACATAATACATACATAATATGTTCACTGAAAAACGATCTACACTACGTACTGGGCTTGTCAATATTACCACTTTTACAATAGAAGTTATGATTTTCTTAAACTTGATTCTGATCAGAATAAGCTAAAATTATGAAATACAAAGTATATGAGTGTAGACTGAGTTCACAGACTTATTATTATGAGTACTATTCTAAATTATGACTAAATAATAACTAATAAAAATGATAATTATACAGCAAACCCTTTATATTGTGAACAAAAACATAACTGAACAATTTGGATTCAATGTTAATTTCTTTTTTATGTCCAATATATCAATTGTAAAACTTATGTGGATAAATCTTCCGTCATTGGTTCTGTGGTTTTCTTTGTAACTTTAAAAATATTGATGAATCATATACTGACACTTAAAACGTCGGATCTTGGATTCTTCACTGTACCTTTCGAGAAATGGGCTATCAAACAATGACATCATTTTGGTCTAAACACACTAAATATAATAACAATATGAATACTTCTAGAACTTCGGATTCTATGTAGTTTTACTGCTTCACGGTAAAATCACTCACTGAGGCTGTCGGTTCGTGATCGGATCTGGCATGCATCGATGATTTGTGAGCTATATGGTATTGAACACATTCATCTTCCTTCCTTAGAACTGTTTCGTGCGGTTTAGCCAAAATAGGAAGACTTGGTATAGCTGCTGTCAACATACTCGATAAGACGGATATCCACCAAACAGCAATAAGAGCGGAAGTCGACATCTTGTCTACTAAATACGGTTCTTTGAATTTTCTAGGGATCGTTTTGGTTCTCCACCAGTTGTCAGATTTTAAGTTTTTGGAATTCTTTCCGAGTTAGTCTAGAACTAGATTCTGACCTTGGGTCAGAGGCGATGGCCTGAAATTCATGAATAAAACTGAATAAGTTTTGCAGTCTTTATTCTTTGAAAGCGTACAAAAAAGTCAAATGATATAACAATATATGAATTAGATAACAGATATTAATTCTTCTAAAATGATGAAATGTTATGTCACAAGATATATTTTCGATCGGAAAATACTTACCTGTAAACAAGTACTTTTACAACATTTACCCAAAAATCCACAAAATTGGTTGACAAAAATATTTTCTTGGGGGAAATAACACAACTTCTAAATAGCATTATTGCTTGAGCAAAACAACGTGTAAATGCGAACAAAATATAGGTTTTTGACAAATTGATTTCTGTTTGATGAATAGATTTCTTTCAACAGGAAATTAAAATTACACAGACATACAATCTTAATGAAATACAAAAATCTTATAATGTAAAATGAATTCAAAATGCTTTGCTATAATATTTAAATATGAAAATTTCTAAAAATAGAATAAATATCATTCATTTTTGTCGAAAACGACTTTTCTCAAAAAATACAATTTTCACCAAATTCAACATCATGACAATACTTTAATGATTTTAGGAAGATATCATTATTTTGAATTTCAGTAGCTAAACCCTTAAACGAAAGTTGATTCTGACAGTTAACTGAAAACAGTACATTTTATTACACAAGGACTATTCCTTAGATCTAATTCAGTCTAAAAACATTAAAAAAAAACTGAAACGAAAAATGACGTTATATATATTTCTCCTTTGAGTAGAAAAATACGGTGGTACGCTTAATACACATATTTATTATTTTTTTCTGAATAAAATATGTCGAGCGCTTTTTAACATAAATATTCCACGATAAAGGGCGGGGGACACTGGTACGCTCTTCTTTTTGTCTTTTCCTTTTTTTTTGTATTCATTTATTTCATCTTTCTTTTCTATAGTGACTTTTCTTGGCTGGACTCGGCTACACGCTACTTCAATAAAGCCTGAAGTCGTCGCTACTAAAAAATATACGGGATACTTACACTACCGGTTCATCACGACTGGATCCAGGTTTTTATGGAGTCCGTGTTGTTCATATATGTGGGGTTTTTTAGTTCTTGTGTGGCCCTGACAATTGTTTGTCCTTCTATGATATCGTGCTTCCGATGTTCTGGACCTTTCTTTGGTGAGTAAACGGTTCGGTTTCTGGCCCCATATTACACATGTTATAGTGTTAACTTTCAAAGAAATAAAGCATTTGTCGGACTATCGGACCGTCGGACTATCGGTCTGTCGGACTATCGGATCGTCAGACTATTGGACTGTCGGACTATCGGATTATAGGTCGGACCCCCATTTAGACAACTTGCCCTGATGGCACCAAATTCTGATAGTTGGTTTTCTAAACTTCATGGCCTAACAGAGAAATATAGTCTTTGCTCGCCGTTCGATATTATTGAAAATCCGCCAACAAAAACAGCCTGGTCTAATTTGGTCAATAAAGGTGTCAACAACTATTTCTTGCATGCACCTGTTAACTGCTGAAGGAAAGGAGAAGAAAACTCTGGCACTTTTAAACTTGAAGGACTCTGTTGTTGGAAAAGTCCATAATATTTGGAAAAGCTGTGGGACCGATCCACTGGCAACCATTATGGCTGGGATAAAAGTGAAAATTGCTACAGATACATTAACACTTCAAATACATAAAGCAAAATTTAGCAAGAATGTAGAGTCGTCAGCGAAATGTTTACTTTGTCTTGATGAATCTGAGGATATAACCCATTTCATACTTCGATGTCCAGCTCTGGATGACGTCAGAACCCCTTTTGTATTTAAACTTAAATCACTCGTCAGAGATACCATGAATGGAATGAGATATATAAATGCACTTTGGAAAACAGAGAATCTACTAAAGCTGATTGTGGATTGTATGGAGTTTCATTTTTTCAACAACTATGAACATGAAAACATTGAGACTTTATCTAGAGGCCTCTGCTACCGTGGAGAAGTTGTATTTTATCAGCCATCTGATATCTATTTTAGTCCTTGGTGAACTTGAGAACTTGTTTTTATATGACACTGTATATAACCTTTTTACCTTTTACACTCAGTGATTTGGAAGCTGTAAAGACGAGATAGATTTGACACTGTATATAGCATTTTTACCTTTTACACATAACGACTTTTTAATAACTTGGACTTTTACATACATGGAATACATAGAATGCGTTAGTTTTGATGATTTGGACTTCTACATATATGGTATGCGTTAGTACACAGTTTAATATATATAGATATGTCTGGCTTCTTTCAGCAGATGATCACTACATTTATAATCAGTTATATGCTTTAGTAACAAAATTATATAATAAGAGAAATGATATTTTAAGCTGTAATACCCACTAATTAGGGATAACAATACTTAGTAAATTATTAAATAACTTTATTTTTTTGTTTTTGTTATTGTTTTTTTGTTTTTGTTTTGTTTTGTGTTTGTTTGTTTTTTGTTCGTTTGTTTATGCATCATGCTGCTACTATTTTTTGACTACTAGAACTTAATTAACATGTGGATTGATTGGGTCTCTGTGCTTGGTAAAACTAAAATACAACCATTACAACTATTTTACTGACTAAATGTGATTTTAATTTTAATTATGTTTGTATTGTCCTATCCAATGATAAAAAATATTATATGAATCAATTGTATACTGTGATTTTTATTGATTATTCTGCTCAATGTGGGCGTCTTGATTGACAATAAAGCATTTGTTTGTTTGTTTGTTTGTGCAAGTTATGGTACTGGTGAAGACTCCGGAAGGCGGTTCTCCTGACAGAGGAGGAAGATACAGATTAGATTTTCAGATATAAAACATGCAAGGGAAGTGATTTTCAGATGTTATGAGAGAATGTGGGGTGGAGTAGAGTTTTTACTCGATTTTAACGATATTTTACACAATGAAATTCGATAAAAATTAATACGAAAGATTGGTACGGCGTCCTTTAATGATGGTGAAAACATCAGACGAAAATTCGCGAGCGCTCGCGCTAAATACGACAGTTGGCGAGAATTGCTTCTTGGCCAGAACTACTCTCCAACCAGTAAATAACTACATAAAGTCTTTAGTTACGGTGTCGTAAAATGTTTAGCTACCTCATGAAAATTAGCTACCGGTAGCTAATTTTCATACGGCGAAGCTATAGAAATTAGCTACCTATGAAAATTAGCTACTTGTAGCATAAACTTATAGGATTTATCTCCCTTAATATGAGTAGGCATTGCGCGGTCTATATAGAGAGGAGGGAAGTATTTGAAATTAATGGCAAAAATACCTTTATATCCCACAGGCACTTGGGTCCAGGATATTTTTTTTTCTCAATTTTATCAATAAAATGTGCATCAACAACGTATATGAACCCTTTTGAATGCTTCGTTGTGAAATAAACACCTTTATGAACTATGCCACATTTTCCTAATATCTACTATAGAGTAGATATTAGGTAAATAGTAGATATTAGGAAAATGTGGCATAGTTCATAAAGGCGTTTATTTCACAACGAAGCATGTCCAACGGATTCATATACGTTGTAGATGCACATTTTATTGATAAAATTGAGAAAAAAAAAATTCCTGGACCCAAGTGCCTGTGTTATATCCCCTATGACATCCATTGGACAGTTACATCAAGTAGAATAGAAAATTACGAGAAAAAAGTGTGAATTCTGTTATTGTTGGACTAGGAACAGTGCAAATCATTGAAGGCTAACTGTTACTGTAACGCGGGTGGTATCAACCATTATAAGTATAAGTTTATTGATTCACCAATCAAGGGCCCACAGGGGGCATATACATATACAATATGAGCATTATTACAATTGTTTTATAACATGACAAACAGATGAGGAAAACAATTGCACTAATGTTTTCACCACTAGTTTAGAGCCATAGTTTTAGGTGTGTATTGAACCCTCTAACTATTGAGGAGGAAATAAGATGTATCTTAAAATAAAGAAATAGTATGACTACTTGAAGTACCAAGGGTCCATGCCATTAGGATGAACTTATGGGCCCCGCCAGTTTTGTGACTATAGTAACAGTATCAGAAAGCCAACAATAAAAAAATATTTAAAAGGGGGTAGTAGACGCCGGTGTCTGTAAAATGAAAGTATTGTCTTTTACGTCATAAGAAAAGAGTTTTATTACGAAAATATCAATTAATACAACCAGCATACATAAGCAATATTGGCCTATACCATGCTATGTACAGCGATACATGTTCATGAAGTGTAAATTTATGATGAATGACGTACGGTCAGGGCCGTCTTTTCAGCAATATAGGCTACGGTCAACGTAGTGCACTGAGGCCCCAATTTATACAAACACAGAAATAAAACTGTAAATGGTCGATAAAATTAAACACATATTTCTTGTATTGGTACTTCCAACAAAATCAGCGTTTAAACATTAAAAATCATGCCGAATACAACATACATAGATTAGTATGGGGTTCATTTGCTCGTGGGACCACCGGGCAACTGCCCATTGTGCCCATACATCAGACCGCACTGCGTATGGTTACTGTAAAACTGATAATCTTCATTTCGACATTTTGAAGTAGGTGTATTTCAGCCAATATTATGTTAGCTCGAAGTGAACAAAATAGTTTTTAATTTTAAAAGAATGATATAGGCACCGTTTCTATCAGATATGTCTCCGCTTTCACATACAAAATATTTACATTGTATATATATTAAGGCAATATTCACTATCTAAATCATACTCTTTAAAATTATCTGTGACAAAATTATACAGAGAATATATTCCTTCTTGTTGATTGATTGAATTTTTTGTGTTTTAACGCCACTTTCAACAATAGTTCAGCTATATCATGGTGACCAGTTTTTGTGGTGGAGGAAGCCGGAGTACCCAGAGAGAACCACCGATCATGGCAAGCAACTGGTAAACTTTATCACTTGCGGCTGCGAGTCGAGTGCATGCCGTATTGGTGAAAGGCTTGTATGAGTTGTTAGATCCAACGACCTAACTCATTGAGCCACCCAGGCCCCGGCGTCCCGACGAGCATAGAGATCCCATGCTAATCTAGGCATGTTGTGTACATGCATGTTATTTAATGTTTAAGCAATAAACTGTTGGATGTACCAATACAATAAATATACGATTAATTTTATCGACCATTTATATTTTTATTCCTGTGAGTGGTTGTGTAGGTAGGGTCCCAGTGCACTGTTTTTCCTGGAGTGTATAGTGCTGTTAAGACGACATTGCACAGCTTTGATGTGGATGAAGTCCTATTTGAATGACCGAACTCAACGTGTCGCTGTTGGTTCAGTAGTGTCAAATGCAATGCAACTTCAACGCAGCGTATCGCAAAGTTCTGTCTTCGGGCCCTGTAAGTGTATTTGTGCAAAACCAATCAGTGAAAGTTACAGACGCCATAATTTTAGTCATCAGATTTATTCCGATGCAGTGTTATGCCGATGACACACAAGTGTAGCATATAATTAAACCACTTGATAACTGGGAAAATATATCCAGACGTCTGAAGACTTGTTTATCAGACGTTAGTGTGAAAAGGTAAAAGGTAAAATTCATTTAGGACAGATACCAACTAAATCTAGTGTAGTTTAAAAATATACAAATATAAAATTATATAAAACAATGTATCAAGGTTAAAATGCACTTTAAGTTGATATCCTTCCAAGGATAACCCATTAAAGCGTTTCCGCTTATTTCCAATGGGGTCCTTTAGTGTATATCACTTGTTTAATAATAATTTAAAACACAATTTTAGTTGATAATATTTTAAAAGATATGGCTGTAATTAATTTTTAAGATGTTGTTTTATTTCTGTTTTGAAAGCGTTATGGTGTTTTATTGATTTTATGTTATTTGGAAGCGAGTTCCAATCTTTAATAGCATTGAAGAAAAAAGTTGAAGAGTCCACACCTTTGATTTTTGGAACAACGAAGTTGAATTGGCTTGATCTAGTGTTATATTCATGATTTTCACTAACTTTTATAAAATTATCTTTTAAATACGTTGGACATTTGTTGTTATAGATTTTATGTGCATGTCCTAATCTTAATTGCTTTACCCTATTATCAATATTAAGAAATCCAACACTTGATAGTTCTGGTTGGCGAACACTAGATCTTGGACCTAATTCTTTTATAAATCTAACGGTTTTGTTTTGGGCAATCTGAAGTTTGTTTTTTAAGGTCTGTGAAACACCAGCATACCACGAGGAACATGAATAGTCAAAGTGACATTGGATTAGAGCCGTTGTAAGAGTTTTGCGAGTTTCAGTTGACAAGCACCTCGCTTTACGGTACATAAATTTAAGTCTAGAATTTATCTTTTTTATTATTGAGTTAACTGTAATTTCTCCTGATAAATTTTGGTCTATGTCTATGACTAAATATTTAAGTTTCGGTTGCGATTGAATGATATGATTGTTACGCTGGATTTGAAAATTTGTTACTTTCTTCAATTTACGTTTCGGTCCAAAAATAATACATTCTGTTTCGCCTAAGTGTAAAGACAACTTATTGTCAACGAGCCAGCTGCTACAAGATTCTAGTTCCTTTCCTAATTTGTGGGAGATAACATCGGGGTCTTTATGAGAAAATATTATAGTGCTGTCGTCGGCATAAAGCAAGAGTTTGTAGTCTGATTGAATACTGATAGACATGTCGTTAACATAATACAGGAAAAGCAAAGGGCCTATAATGCTTCCCTGAAGAACTCCACAAGTAATATTAAGGAGTTCAGATTCTGTCCCATTTACATTTACAAGTTGTTTTCTTCCAGTTAAATACGATTCAAACCATTTGACTTCTTCCATAGATCTTAATTTGTGGCATAATATTCGATGGTCCACTGTGTCAAAGGATTTTTGTAAGTCTATCATAACCATGCCTGTAAATAATCCTTTTGATGTTTGTTTTTTAATATGATCAAATAAATGTATAAGACAAGTATCAGTTGTGTGGATGAGCTTATTAGACAAGTATCAGTGTGTGGATGAGCTTATCTATGTTCAGATTAAACCAGAACAAAGCATAACTTATTGTATTTGCACGAAACACCGTGAGAAGGAATTTTCAGAATGTTGTCTCTCTTTCGACGGAACTATAGTATCATAGTAATCAATGCTTCCTTTATTAAAAACCTCGGCATATTTTTCGACAGGACATTATGCATGCAAAAACAAGCAAATGCAATTACAAAGTCATGCTACTTTCAAATTCGCAATATCGGACGTAATCGATCGTACATCACAGAAGATGCGTGCAAAACATTAGTTTGCTCACTTATAGCGTCACGTTTGGACTATGGCACGCTTTGTTGTATAGAGTAAATACTCAACATAATCTCGAAGCTACAGCGTGATCAAAATACAATAGCTAGATTGATCACCCGTGGCAAGAAACATGACCACATTACATCAGTTATCATGTCTCTTCACTGGCTTCCGGTGCAGTATGGTCTCTAAAGGCGTTTTTATTGCAAAGAAACCAGTTTGAGTTTGGTTTTCCGGTTTAGAAACTGGTTCGAAACTGGTTTGAAACTAGTTCATTGGTTTGTCTTTTGTAATAAATAGATGGTTTTATACATATAAATAAAAATGGCTGACTTGTATGTGATCAATATTTTAATGCAATATATATATGAACGAGTATACAGTTTTTTTTTCAAAATAGCATTACAATCAGTTACAGTTTTTGGCCTTTTTAATGTTTCATGCTTGCGTCAGACAAATTTGCAAGACAGCAATCTTTCAACCCTTCATGTAGACTTTGCAGTCAAAAAGGGCTGATTAAATCAGTTGAACATAAAATTACTATCGTTGGTACAGCATGGATTGTCATTAAAATCCTCTAAACAATCAAACTGTTCGAGACAAATGCTGCACTCCAAAATCAAAACTTCAGCGGTCGCCATTTTGAACAGATGTCAAACCGTCGAAACCACACCCGGAGGTGGTTTGATGAGTTTTGGAAACTAGTTTCAGTTTAACGCCGATAAATAAAAAAACCGGTTCGGCTTTAAAACTGGTTCAGAACCAGTTTGGACAATAAATACAAAGTTTGAAAAACCGAGTTAAAACCTAAACTGGTTTCTCTGCAATAAAAACGCCCCAATACAAATATTATTGTATATATCTTAGGGAACTTGTCAGTTTTTATCAACCATAAAGGTCGCTATGGTAAGACAACGCCATAATGATTCCACAACCACGTGTAAGGACAAAGCGTATGGTGATAAACGATTTGACAAGACAGCTTCCACACTTTGAAATAACATGCCCAGTGAAACCCGAAATGAACATTCCAGTGAAATTCTTAGGAAAAATGTTAAAACTTATCTTTTTAGAATTGCTTATTATGATTTTAAAAGTAACCAATCAAACAGACCCGAGTATTAAAAACCCTGGGACATATATAGTAGCACGTGTTGTTAGTTATTGGATTAATGACATTATTTCGGAAAAAGTAAGTACTTTTAGTTCACTTTAGTTTATGTATTATAATATTGTATTAAAGATGAGTTCTCCATTATCGCATACTGTTGTAAACAAAAAGAAAGAAGAAAATAAAGAACAATAGAAATAAGCTTTCGAGGTCAGTCGCGAACGTTAAACAATTAAAACATCAAAACACCTTATCAAACAGTAGTCGATTTAAGGTGAAACGATATGTGTCTTGAATAAAGCTTAGAAGCTGCAAAAACATTGTTTATATTTTCATCGTTGAGAATTTCATTGTCAAGTGATAAAGTAAGCTCATCTATTGGTAAATCATTGTTAATTTCTCGAATTCCTATAAGAACAATATTTCTCTTTTAGTTAATTATTTTGTTGTTATACATGTATTCTATGTTCAGTTTTATTGTATGATTTTTTGTTCATGTTAAGCGCTTAGAGTAATTTCAATTAGAGAATGCGCTATAAATATTGTAAATAATAATAATAATTTATAACATTTCACACTATCGTAATGTGATGATAGGTCCATGTAATTTGTAATCACATCTTCCAAGTGACAATTCGACCATCTTTACTTGGTGTAGAGAATAACTATAAGTGGTGACTGGTGTTAGACCAATACTTGAGATTAACTATATCTGATGTCAGACCAATACTTGGTGTAGAGAATAACTCCAATTGGTATCAGACCAATACTTGGCGTAGAGAATAACTACTTTAAACATAATTTATTGTCATACAAAACAAGACAAATGGATAAGACACAAGTTGTAAATTTATGAAGTCTTCTCTGGAGAATAACTATATGTGGTATCAGACCAATATTTGGCTTAGAGAATAACTATAACTAGTGCCAGATCAATACTTGGCGTAGAGAATAACTATATCTGATGTCAGACCAATGCTTGTTTAGAGAATAACTACAATTGGTATCAGACCAATACTTAGCTTAAGGAATAACTATAATTGGTATCGGACCAATACTTGGCGTTGAGAATAACTATAACTGGTGTCAGATCAATGCCTGTTTTAGAGAATGACTATAACTAGTGTCAGACCAATACTTGGTGTAGAGAATAACTATAGCTGATGTCAGACCAATACATGGCTTAGAGAATAACTATAACTGGGGAAAGACTAATACTTGGTATAGAGAATAACTATAATTGGTGTCAGTAGGTACTTGGCCTACAGTTAATTGTATGTGTTCACTTGCTATTAAAAAACAAATGACATGACATAGTTGTGAATTCTAAAAATAAATCATTTACTCATTTGCATACATTTTAATAATGCATCACACTTTTTTTTTAATTGTTTTCATCTTTTTAGTCAGTTAATTGATTATTTTCCTTTTAAAATTAACCTGCATGAAAGGGGATGACTAATTCACTTATGACAAAATAATGAATACTGCGAATCAAAAAGATCACGTAAGTGTTGGTATAAAAGTGAAAAAGTTCTAGGCCTAAAGATCTTATTTATGATTCTCTAGAGTCGGTACAGAATGACAGAAATCTTACCTCATTAATATCACTAGCTGATTATGCTGGACATTGCCATTATTAATTGACACTATTAAAATTTACATCTTAGTATCATTTGTCTTTAACCAACAATGTGTACCTTTTTCCATTTTTTCGTGAATGTCCCCTAAATAAGTATCAAATTAACGATAAACGTGCGTGTATCAATTTCGCACTTGGCTCCATTAAAAAAAAGTATATATATATATATAGTAATAATCCATGAAATCACAAACTGAACATAAGCATCAATAATTTCCATCTTATTTCAGAAATGTTTGCAATATACCGGTATTTACTTTTTCATACTGCAAGAGAATTAGCTATATATTTATGTACAGTGCGGCGTATTAATTTTCGAATTATTCAAGGTACTGAATAATAATAGATTTAATCGGTTTTTCAAGTTGTCAGGGTATTTAAAGAGCGTGCATCAGTATTTTTCTCTATCGAGGATTGGGCAGTGGCCACATTGAGCAGACCCACGATTATCTCTGAGTGTATAATGATATATTTCAATTTATTTATGACCTAGTTTTGTTTTGTTTTGTTTTTTCCTTTGCATTAATGTTGTATAATCATTTTGAAATTATCATTTATAGATAGATAATAGTCTGACTTTCGGATTATGCTGATTGATTGTGTTTAAATGAACTTTTATGTGTGATAAATGATGTCAAAATGAACTTTTTTATAAATATATTTAAAACTGTCAAAATGAACTTTGTGATGATAGTAATGTGATGTTATGTATTATATGATAATAAATGGTCACTGCGCCTTTCAACATCTACTACGTTTTGTTAATTTTTAACAGTTTGCATAAAAAGGTATAACAAAAGAAGATTTTGTTTATCAATTTACACATTGAAAATGGTTTTATTCAGAAAATTACACAAATTAAGTAATTCTTTATGTTCGTTTGAACAGCGTGAATTAGAACATAATTTAATTGATGTTAATATTATCAAGTGAGTATAAATTAACTAACTGTATACATGCCCTACAGCAAAGAAAAGACAGTCCATGTACATGATTTTATACCTATTAATAAAATAATTACCGCCCTTCCCACACTACCCTTATTTCGAAAATTCTAGTTAGCATTTTTTCAAGAAATCTTTGTCAAAAGTTGAAATATGAACAAAATCAATAATGACAACCTAAACATATTAAACACATTTCCGTTTTAATGGCCTTTTAAATAATAGGTTCTTTGCTAAAATGGTTTGCCACGTTTACCTCTTCTTTTCAAATATCATGAATTTTATAATATTATGCATTACATTTCTTCCTTTGCGCAGTACCAATAGTCAATGAGGATTATCCGAGGCAAGGTATTTGCAATTCCAGTTCCTCATAGATGTTATGGGACCAATGCATTGGTCCTTATAGCACTCCGTGTGCATCTGGTGTCCTGAATAAGGGATTAAGGGAGGAAAAGGTCAGGGATAAGGGTGGTATAGACAAAAGGGGAGGATTAAAAGTTTGATAGACAAAATGGGGACGGTTAAGGGTGGGATTGACAAAAGGGGTAAAGGGGTATGGGGGAAGTGAAGGGCTAAGGGGGATGGCGAAAGGGAAAGGGAAGGGGGATAGGGAAGAAAGATAGGGGAAGGGTTAAGGGGGAAAGGGGAGGGTTAAGGGGATGGGGAAAGGGAAGGGATAAGGGTATTGGAAGAGTTAAGGGTAGTGGGAAGCATTAGGGTTTTAGGGGAAGGGTTAATGATAGTGAAGGATGGGGAAGGGGGAAATTAAGGATGGAATAACGGTGGGAAGGTTACGTTATCTGGACACGCGTGAAAAAAGCGCTGTGTTTGTTTACAGTACACTGTACATGTCGTCTCCATTTACGGAATTAACGCAGTTGCAAATGAAATAGATGTAGTTTTGAAATTTTTTCACAAAAACAAATCAAAGTAGCTATTATTTAAAATATTTTTCATGAAAGTATTTACTTTCGTATCTATGTTATCTTTCCACATCCGGGTTTAAATGTCAGCCCCGACACGAGTAATAGTCCATCAGTATGTGGTGATTTACCTTTGTAGTCTACCGTAATGAGGACTGAAAAAAATGAAAAACTGCATGTACATAAACAGGAAAAGAGTAACTGATTGACAAAGAGAGACATTTAGATCTACACAATATAAAATAAAGTAAACAATAAATATTGTGATTAAGTTACAAACTATCTTTTTTCAATTGACCAATGCGATGTATTATTTTACGGCTAATATTAGTAGGCATGGCCTATAGAGAGGACGTTACTATTTGAAATTAAGTGATACTAAAAATACCTTTATATACCTAATATGTTTATCATTAAACACTGTCATGTGGAATCTAGAGTATCCTTTACACTGTGTTAGTCATTATTTAATATGGGAGCGAAGCTCCCAGGAGCGGAGACGCTAGACAAACAGGGGTTAGGATCCACTACGAAGTTATGCGAGCGCCAATGGCGCGATAGTTTGTACTAAAGCTGTTCGTGCCATGGATGAGGGTATATTCTTAACAGTTTATTCTATACTATCAAAGAGGAAGGTCGCTAGGCAATGAGGAAGGTCGCTAGGCAAAGAGGAAGGTCGATTGCCGTCACCCAGCTTGCTTATGACGTCACGGAGAAGTTTCAATCGTAACTACTCGGCCATTTTCGCTACCCTACAAATAACGTTATTTGTAGGGTAGCGAAAATGACTGAGTAGTTACGATTGTGAGAAGTTTGAAAACCATATATCGATAGATAAACGAAAAAGCTCAAAGTTACGAAAAGGTACGAAATGGATACGAACTTATAAAGTTACGAAATCAATTGGGTATGAAGTTACGAGATAGTAACGCCACCTAGCGGAATACAATATAAACACACCCGGGTTTAAATGGCGCCCCAACATCCTTAAGTCTCGTGATTAGTATAGACACGAGAACGACGCGAGAAATAGAGCATCAGTATGTAGTCTACCTGTGGGGTCTACCGGGGTGTTCTACAGAAATGAGGACTAAGCGCCCTCTAATATGAGTAGGCATGGCCTATAGAGAGGACGTTAGTATTTGAAATTAAGTGATACTAAAAATACCTTTATATGCCTAATATGTTTATCATTAAACACTGTCATGTGGAATCTAGATTCTCCCATTATTACGGCGTTTTAACCCCGCTAAACCCGTGGTGGAAAAATCTGTAATCCTCTAAAGTATTAAAATGTCTCGTGCCTTTCCCCGCATTTGACTCGTTTGACGGCTTTTAAAATAAAGTTCGTGCGAAATAATAGGAGAAACAAATTCTCCTTCAGTTGCCCATGTGGATTACGATATTTCTCCACTCTCGAGAGTTAAATTAAAAATTTAACCACTCGCCTGACGGCAAGTGGTTAATTTTTTTTAACTTAACTCTCTTCAGTGGAGAAATATAGTAACCCACGGGCAACTGAAGGAGAATCTATATGTACCCTTTACACTGTGTTAGTTATCATTTAATATGGGAGCAAAGCTCCCAGGAGCGGAGATCGCCAGGGGTTAAGGTCCACTACAAACTTATACGAGCATCAATGGTTCGAGAGCTCGTACTAAAACTGTTCGTGGGTGAGGGTCTATTCTTAACAGTTAATTCTATACTATCAAAGAGGAAGGTCGATTGACGTCACCCAGCTTGCTTATGACGTCACTGAGAAGTTTGAAAATACCATATATCGATAGATAAATGAAAAAGCGCAAAGTTACGAAAAGTTTCGAAAAAGGTACGAAATGTTACGATATGGATATGAAGCTATGAAGTTACGAAACCAGTTGGTTACGAAGTTACGAGATAGTAACTCCACCTAGCGGGATACAATATAAACACATCCGGGTTTAAATGGCGCCCCAACATCCGTAAGTCTCGTAATTTGTATAGACGCGAGACCGACGCGAGAAATAGAGCATCAATATGTAGTCTACCTGGGGTCTACCGGGGTGGTCTACAGTAATTAGGACTAAACGTCCTTACACCTATTCTCAGAATAAGTGTCCACGCTCGTTATATCCATGTCGCTTATGACCGAGGAGAGAATTGCACCATATATGCGTCAACAATTCTTATGTTCATACGGAGAAACATGCAATTTAACGATTCAAAACGATTTATTTCACTTTCCTTCATTTATTCTTTTTATATACAGAGTCGAAAGTACGCAAAATTCACTAAAAGTACATGTCGCCAATGGCAGAGCTAAAATAGAACGACTCCATAATAAAAACTACGTTACAATTCCCTAACGGACTAAAGTATTTTCTTATAGCTAATGAATGTTACTTTAAAAAAAAATACAGTTAATAGTCGGATAATAAATAAAAAAAAAATATATACTTTTTTCAGTTGTCGCCGAAAACTATGTAATTTACGTATATAAGTATGGGTAATCATGTATATTGTTTGGGTAGCAACAGTACTATCAATTGACTAGAAAATAGAAATGCTAAGTGGTTTACATTAGAGGCTTTGAAACTATATGTAGATTGAAAATAAGTGATTGTTGTAATTTACGTTCCGTAAGCTACGTTGCCTGCTATATCTTAGTTACAGCAAAACGCGACCTTAGTACGGAATTTCTGACGTCATTTGACCGCCAGTGTTTCTATGTTTTAATTTGACATCCGACGTCATATGACCTTCAAGTTTTTTAGCAAGAAAATTCAAAGTCGCAATGGTAAAAACGGAACTCTCAGCTTATATCACGGTAAGCAATTTATTTTGTCTTTAATTGTGCTTTTAAATGATAAATAAGGATAAAAACATAATTAGCTATCGACATGACAGGTTATATGCATTTACAACACATATTTTCCATTTACAAACACATGAATATTGGGTAATTTACGTGATCAAAAGTGTACGAATGTTATTCGCATAAATAAGATACAGAGGAGTGGGCATTATTACAATTTAAACACAAATAAATACTTTTACTGAATTTCTCAAATGAATTCAATTGTGTATCCAAATGTGTACGTATTGTGCAGATTTCCTCTTGTGAAACCGTGATAACGTAGCTTACAAGTGGTTTCAAACAGACGTGAATTTGAAATCCTTCTATGCAATGTATTAAATCAAATATGTTTTGAAAGCATGTCAACAACAATACGGATGTCTAACGTTGTTTTAATGGTCACAATGTTATTGTATTCCCAACTATTTGCTCCATAAAGGTATGCAATATATGATAACGTAGATTACATAACTCGATAACGTAGATTACCGCTTACATGTGTTAGCTTCTAATCAAAGCTTATCAACCATTCTTAAACACAACTAGACGTGTTATGCTATAATAATTGACGGACCTTGATTTTTTCTTCTCGTGACTGAATTAACCGTTTGTTTCATTTTCAGAAATGGCTAAATCAAAGGCTGAGATCCAGAAAGCATATAGAGAGAGAAAGAAACTGCAAGAGGGAGAAGCATATCTTAAAAAAGAAAGGAAAAGAGTCAAAGCATAGTATGTGCCAATAGATGAAAAGCCACAAAGAAAGGCGTCAAAAGGTTCGTGAATGGGTTCGACAACATAGGCTAAAGAATCAGAATAAATCAAAAAACAGTGACTAATAATTTGGAGCAAAGTTCAGATGTCTCATCATCATCAGATGTCACATCTACAGTGAACACAGAACTGTTATTAGTTAAGCAGCCGAAGCTGGCTACAAAAAAACGAACAAGAACTAGAGTAAATCGTGCCAATACCAAGCATAGACGAACAATAGCGGACCTATCAGGCAAAAATGAACAACTCAATAGAAAGATTAAAACCGTATCAAAACGATATCAACGACTGGTTAACATGGTTAAGAAAACACAGCCTAATGAAAGCATTCCTAGTACATCGTCTCCTGTCGAAAATACCGCTAGCACATCTACACCAGTGTTTTACACCTAGAAAAAGAACAATGACAGAAATCAGAGAAGAGGGTTTGACACCACGAAAAGTTCCGAGAAAAATCAAAGAAAAACTTGTTTGCAAATGTAATAACAGAAGAGTAAGGGATTGCTTGGAAATCAAACGGATTGAAGGGAACACACGTATTGAAGAATCTCGTTAACGGAGAAAATATCAAGAAGTATAAGATGAAGAAAATTTTAGGCATCAAATCCGGTATAAGACGAGATCACTTAATGGCCAAAGGGTGTTCGAAGAAATTGCTCTCCTTTCCTAGATTTAGGAAGCGCGTAGAATCAAGAGAAAATCTACGTCGGGATGTCGTCAGATTCTTAGAAAGAGACGATAATAGCAGAATGATGCCCGGTAAGAATGATACGAAGAAAACTGAAACCGTTCGCATTCAAAAACGAATCCTAAACAACAGTATGTTAGTCTTGAATCTAAAGTTCAAAACTGAGTCACCAAACAAGATTTCACTTGCTACTTTCTGTCGTTTGAGACCTAAGCATATATGCCTCACCAAACATTTAAGTAGAAATAGATGTCTCTGTCAGAAACATCAAAACATGGCATTAGCCCTAAAGAATATGAAAGCATCAGGTGCCAGCGTAACGATCAGCCCGGATGAATTCGTAAGACAGCTAAAAGAAAGGTCACTCCCAAATATACTCTCAGAAATACGAGACGAAAATGAACAGTGGAAAAAGGTTGAAATGGCAGACGGAAAGAAAAGAACAAAAATCGTTGATAGAGAAGAAACAAGGGACAGCTTTCTTTCAATATTACAGGCTCAAGTTCGTGATTTTCAAGAACATGTATCAAGAGTTCGACTTCAATATCAAGCTTTACATAATCTGAAGGAAAATTTACCGACTGGAAATGCCATCGTTCAGATGGATTTTGTCGAAAACTTTTCGTGCTGTTCAGCCGATGAAGTCCAGAGTGCATACTGGAATTTAAGTGCCGTTACTTTGGACCCAGTGGTTATATATTTTAAGAACGAAAACACAGAACTAGAACATAAGAATTATATCTTTGTTTCGGATGATCTTGGGCAAAACATACGGTCCGTTTATGCTATCCTTCAGAAATTAATACCAGAAATCAAGAATCATGTCAAGAATCTAGAGGTTGTTCCCTATTGGACCGACAGTCTAAGCTCACAATACGCAACAAGACGGCCTTCTACATCGTGTCTGATCATCGTAATATTTTTGGAGTCAATGCCATTTGGAATTTCTTTGAATCAGGGTACGGGAAAGGGCCGTGCGATGGCATAGGTGGAACGTCCAAGCGCACTGCAGACCTTGCTATTATACAAGGAAAGATAACAGTACAGGATGCACCCGAGTATTTTGAAAGGGTACAAAAGTATCACACGAGTGCTAAATACATTTATGTTGAATCCACAGAATGCACAAATAGTTAGAGTTAGCAGATTACAACAAACGTGTAACTCTATTGAAAGGAACAATGCAGGTCCACTATGTTGTTGGCGTATCCAAGGGTGTCATCAAGACAACCATTACATCATGTTACTGTCAGGACTGCTTTAAAGGTAGTTTCCATGATTATTCACTGACAAATATCATGAAAGGAGAGAAGACCAGTCTTGTGGTAGAAGCGAAACACAATGACAATATTCCAAATCAGGACGTTGAAACTGGTGATCGCGAAGCGGAATCTATCAGGATTGAGGTGAACATTGCCATCGGTCTCTTTGTAGCAGCAATTTATGATAACGCTTGGCACGTCGGAAAAATCACAGACATCGATGAAGCTGATGAAAAATGTTTGGTCACTTTTATGCGTCCTAGTCAGGCGAGGAATACCGAAAATCCCTTGTACAAATGGCCGAATCCTGAGGACAAAATATGGTTACAGGTCACTAACATTTTGTGTAACCTAAGAGAACCCATGAAAGTCGGACGTAGTGGAAGAAGCTACGAAATAAATTCCGATGACTACAAAAATGCTTGTAGTTTGCTAGAGGTCAGATCTAAGTCATAAAGTGACATTTAACGACATTAGTGTCATTACTCTGACACTTCTTACCCATAAGTTATGGCATAACTTGACCCACATAGACCATGTGACGAGATTAGCAGGGGTTGAAATTTTCTTTCACCCCTAACTAGCCCCAGGCTATTTGGAGATGGTTTTTTGCTAGCCCGACAGATTGAAGTACATTGAAGTAACTGCTTCCCAATTTAAAAAAAAAAAATATGCAAATTTCTATTGCTGTTTATTTGAAACATGGGTGTGATCCTAGGATTGAAACAGACTTACACTATAATTATTTTTTATTTTTTTCCCTAGAATAAATAGAGTAAGTATTGAAATTTGGTGCATGTTTTTTTGTAATGTATATACAGTATATAGCCGTATGTAATTTTGTATTATTATGTATAACTTACATATATCATAGAATAGTTTATACTTGATCTTTTATCTGCTTTTTCTCAGATTTTTTGTATATTCTAGATGTAGTGTGTGGTGTTGGAAGTGTTTATGTAGTGGCTATTATACTCTGCTTTTTCTTTTACCTGTCTGCAAATGTTGAAAGACATGACTTAGAGCATGTAGAGGGATCAGTGTTACAATATATATATATAATATTTAAATTATAATTTTGACTAATTTAGAACTCTAATTGTTGATATTTATATTCAGAAATTTTGAATTATACATTGTATACTTCTTAAACTGTTTGATTGTAAGCATGTGAATTACTCTTACTCTGAATTGTATGAAATTAAAGATGGTCATTTGCAATTTTGCATGGGAACATTTTTTATTTGCAAATACAATTTGTATATAAAAGGTATTGACTTCTTGGGTTATTAGGTACCAGTACTGGAATTATAGCTACATTGCTTACACTGCTCCCTCATTGTCATGACGTTTTTTGTCATTCATTTATATACATTTCCATTGAGCCAAAGGGAATTTGGCAGTTTTTACTTGACTTGCACATTTGTTTTACAAAAATATATAATGCAACTTACTTGAAATAAGTTTGAGCATTTCCATTTAGGTATAAACTTTTCATTTTAACAGATTGCTTTTATAAATGTTTCACAAAACTGCAATGGTTAACTACTTATTAATATTTTTAAAAATTAGTTTTAGGCTGTGCCTTATAGATGCATATCATATGTGTTAATTGAAATTGATACTGTGAATTTTATGTGGATTAAGATTATAATTCATCAGTATATTTTATGTTAAAATATTTTTTTTTTTATTTTAAGGAAAAATTCTATAATTATCAATTTGTTCCCCCAGATCTATGACAGACTACAACCAGCAGGTGTTTGTTTAAGCTACCAGGGAACGATTAACATGATGGGAGAAATGAGAAATCATTTTTCAACTCAACTAAGGAAAGCTGCAGAGACCAAAAAACGGATCAGAATAGTGGGAGATAATGTTAACTTTGCTGTTGGTCAAGCTGATTTAAGAATGGACAAAAATGGAAAAGCAAAAACCCTTTACCATGCATTTGCTAGTGCTGCCTTGATCCATAACTTTGATTTTAAGACATTGTCAAACTCAGCACCAGAGAAGGATTGGTATAATTTGGATGTTCAGGATTTTATTCCAAATGCAGAAGAGTACAACAGATTGAAAAGTTCGTTCATATACCATCTGAATCAACTAGCAATCAAGTTTCTACCGTTTTTTAAAGTTTTGAAAGGCCTTGTTAGACACCCTGACTCCCCAGACAGGGACCAACTGAAGGAGAAGACACAAGTGGTATTACTTGACACTTCATACCAAAATGAACAAAAGTATGCAGAAGTAGTAGACATATTATACAGTTACGAGCAGGTTATTTCAGACACCTTTGAAGACTTGCGAGACATTAAAATACATATAGGTGGAGATCAACTCACAAGGGAGAGGATCAGTGGGGCAAAGAGTTTGAGATCTGGTGCCAATGATTTTTTAAAGGAACAATTAAAACATCTCCATCCAATGACCTTTGAAATGTTCCATTTGCATATGAACTTTCTGATGGTTTTCTTTAAATTCCTGTATTCTGAGAAAAGTGGTGATGAGCTGGGAACCATAGAATAATGAGGAACAATGTAGATCCTGATGTTAGAAAGGCATATGATCCAGACAAAGACTTTGGTATATCATTTGTGGATGCCAACATCATAGAGATGATATGCTATTACTTTGGAATGGAAACCAATCTCTCAACACCGACCTAAAATATCCCAGACAATATAGAGGAGATGGACAATGATAAGAAAATGCAATGGGCACTTGAGAAGTTTGGGGACATTGTTGACAAATTTGTCTTGAATGCAGAGAAACCAAGACCAGCAAGAGATGTGATAGGTATGTAAATAGACATTATAACATGCTTTATGTGCTATATTACCAGCTTTAATTTACTCAAATAGCACTTTAGATCAGAGAATGTTTTCAGTCATAGCACAATCATTTCAGCTTGAAACAGCAATCATATTTAATTTGAGATCCATGAAGTGTTTCCCTTGTTATTCTGCAGCTGAAGTTGAAAATTATCTTTTTCACTCTAAAATCTTATAAATTATTTTGTCTTCTTATTTGCAAATGAATACACATGTAGGTAGGAAAAGAAAAAAACCAAACAATGTGTTACTCTTGGCTTTTCACAAAAATACGAAAAAAGTCACTGTAAAATCTTCACTTTTGAACACTTAATTTTGACCTGTAGTTTAAAGCTATAAATGGATATGTACATGTACCTCTTAAAACAATGGAAAGCGATGCAGGTCTGAACTCAATCTTGGACTTGTTTATTGTGGCAATGTAAAACGACACAGTATTGTTTACAAAAATCCAAATAATCGCTTACTGAAAGTATTTACTCAGACTATTTCATCTGATTACAAAGCATACTTGGGCCAATCTTGAGAATATGTTTATTTGTCATTCTCCGACCAACCATTTTTTGACTGGGTATGTAGGTAGCCAAAATATTTTATTTTGTTAAGCTTATAATGCATTATTTTTTTCTTAAATTCTTATATTTTCTTAGTAAAGTAATTTTATTTTAGGCCTTGTAATGGGAAATATGTGCATAACATGTATAAATGTATGATTTTCCTAAGACAATGGACAATGAGAGTTTGAATGGATATGGAGTAAATGTTAATGAGACAATAAATCAAACAATAAGAGTTAAACCAAAACAAGGGCAGATCGTCCTTGTTGATCCCCATCATCCCCAAAGTCACTATAGGCCCCCATGACAACGATTACAATGACTGCTGATACTAGTATACTTCAGTTTATTAATTTAGACTACAAATTTTATATTTACAGAGGATGGACAGTTTATGCCAGTGATACTGAGACTGAGCAATGGAAAGGAACTGAAGCTGAGTGCTAAAATGAAACCAGGATCAACAACAACGAAAAGAGAGGAGGATCATGTAAAGAATTATGCCCATATGGTGGTTGACTTGGGCTTGATCTACAAAGTACTACTTCATATTAGCAAACAACCTGACAGGAAGATGATTTTGTTCCTGATGAAAAGATGTATGGGTGTCTTCAAGGCAAGCAGTAGCAACAGTAAATATGCCTATGAAGTACATCGCTTTCTAGTTCAACAGAACAGTTTGTTGTCACAAAAGGATGCTACAGAATCTTTGCATTCAATGTTCGTGAATACGCAAGGACGAAGTGACACTCACATTCCTGCAGATTTGCAAATAGAGTATCTAGTGAAATTGATAAAAAAAAAAACGTATAAGACACATGTTTTCAAACAAAGCAGAGGATAATATTTCAAAAAGAACAAAGTCGTTGTCTGGGATTCAGACTATATCTGATGTTTACGATCTAGAGTCAAATGTGATAAAAAGGAATAAGCATCACAAGAACAAAAATGCAGACAGTGATGAGGTTATAATTATGGAAGATCTAAGAAAGCTAAAACCATTTGAACACAGTAACGGTAGAAAACATGACTCTTTCCCAAATATAGAAGCATCAATAGACAGATATCTGAATGTTAATCATTATCACAGTTGGATCAAAGACACTATTGTAGATCATGTTCATCATTTTTGAAAGCTCTGTATTGTAATGATCTCATGTTGAAAATTATCTAAGCTCTGTAAATGATAATTGTTGTAATGTCAGGCCACTGGGACAGCTTGAAACCAGTGCCAAGTTGCTGCCATCCTTGTGTCCTCACATTACATAAATATCTTCCTGTTCCATAAATTTCTAACAATTCATGCACATGTGGTTACATATTGGGCATTTCAAAATCCTAACTTTTTCATAGTGCTATTTAGATTAAAGATAAAAAGCATACCTTGGCACTTGCCAAATAACATGGAATTGCATTGACACGCTAGATACCCTTTGTTATACAGTTTATCCATACGATATAAAAGTGTAATTACCTTTTTTTCTAGCCTTTATATATGTTTTGAAGGCATCTGGTTTTACTGAATTAGTGCTTCAAGTATCTTGAGGATTATACATTCTTACTAGTGCTTTCATGTGTATTTGCTGTTGTACACAGTGCTCTGAATATATACATGTATGCATTCTTTTTCTACACGTAATTGTCTCGGTCGCATATCATATATCTTTCTTTGTAAAAACGTTCCAAAAATATAACACATTCAGCATGATTCCCGAAAGGTGCTTTTGTACAAAATCAAGTATTTACTTATATGACATGAAACCAAATAAATAACGATTAAATTATTATGAAAATTGTATCTAAATGTTATCTACACCATGTGAATTAGTGCTCCTTGTTTAACAGTGTTAGCTCCATGTATATATTTTGAGAAATTTGCTTCTATTTTAGGACTCTTTGACCTTGGGGTCACTGGGAATTTTTTTTCCTCAGCAAGAATTATATGAACTGTTAAAACTTTCTGACAATGCTTTAATTTAAGTGAAATTGTTTTAGTTCACCTCGACCAAAGGTCCATGTGAACTGTTGCCATCACTTGGCGTCCGTCGTCTGTAAACTTTTCACATTTTAAGCTTCTTCTCCGAAAGCACTTGACCAATTGGAACCAAACTTAGCAGGAATGTTCCTTGGATGGTCCTCTACTAATTTGTGTTTTTCGTTCCAGTCGGATATTCAACATGGCTGCCAGGGCCAATAATATGCTCTGATGGGCTGAAATTTCAAACATCTTCTCTGAAACTAATGAACTGACTGAACCCAAACTGTAAATGAATGATCATTGGAATGTCCTTTACCAAGTTTCTGTTTTTTATGCCAATCGGAAATCCAAGATGGCCGCCACCGCAGGACATAGATTAACATTGGACCCTATGGGAAATGCTCAAATGCTTTCTTCTCAGAAACTACAAATATGATTAAAACCAAACTGTACATGAATGCTCATTGGATGATCCTCTATAAACTTTAGGTTTTTTGTTCCGATATGAAATTCAAAATGGCGGCTACGGTAGGACTTAGTTTAACATTGGACCCTATGGGAAAAATGTTTCAAAACGCTTCTTCTCTGAAACCACATGGATAATTGCAACCAAACTGCCCAGGAATGATCATTTGAAGGTCCTCTACAAAGATGATGTTTTTAATGCCGATCGGAAATCCAAGGTGGCCACCACCGCAGGACATAAATTAACATTGGACCCTATGGGAAAATGTTCAAATGCCTTCTTCTCCGAAACTACAAATATATTTAAAGCCAAACTGTACAAGACTGTTCATTGGATGATCCTCTACAAAGTTTAGGTTTTTTGTTCCGATATGAAATTCAAAATGGCGGCTACGGCAGGACTTAGTTTAACATTGGACCCTATGGGAAAAATGTTTCAAAACGTTTCTTCTCTGAAACCACTTGGACAATTAAAACCAAACTACCCAAGAATGATCATTGGAACGTCTTCTACAAAGTTTCTGTTTTTTTATGCCGATCGGTAATCCAAGATGGCCGCCACCACAGGAAATATATTAACATTGGACCCTATCGGAAAATGTTCAAAAGCCTTCTTCACAGAAACTACAAATATTATTAAAGTCAAACTGTACATGAATGTTCATTGGATGGTCCTCAACAAAGTATAGGTTTTTTGTTCCGATATGAAATTCAAAATGGCGGCTACGGCAGGATTTAGTTTAACATTGCACCCTATGGGAAAAGTGTCTCAAAACGCTTCCTCTCTGAAACCACTTGGACAATTGAAACCAAACTGCACAGGAATGATCATTGGAAAGTCCTCTACAAATTTAGGCTTTTTATGCCGATCGGAAATCCAAGATGGCCGCCACCGCATGACATGGATTAAAATTGGACCCTATGGGAAATGTTCAAATGCCTTCTTCTCAGAAACTACAAATATGATTAAAGCCAAACTGTACATGAATGTTCATTGGATGGTCCTCTACAAAGTTTAAGGTTTTTTGTTCCTATATGAAATTCAAAATCGCGGCTAAGGCAGGACTTAATTTAACATTGGACCCTATGGGAAAAGTGTCTCAAAACGCTTCCTCTCTTAAACCACTTGGACAATTGAAACCAAACTTCCCAGGAATAATCATTTGAAGGTCCTCTAAAAAGGTTGGGTTTTTTATGCCGATCTGAAATCCAAGATGGCTGCCACCACAGTTTATAGGACCATATGGGAAAATACAGAAATATTTTCTTCTCTGAAGCTATTGCACTGATTGAACCTAAACTGTGCATCAATTATTGGAAGGTCCTTTACAAACTTCGTGTTTTTTATGTTGATCGGAATTCCAAGATGACTACCACTGCAGGACATAGATTTTACATAGGACCAATTGAATCTTTTTATAACCAGGTGAACGATACAGGCTCTTGGGAGCCTCTGGTTTACTATTTTAACCTGTGCAACTGTTATTTAAAGATTGCATTGATTCTAATAATTTTTGGAGTTTTGATTTTCTTTATTGGGGAAGCGCAGGTATAAAATAGTCTGTTCATCTTGAACAGCTCTAGTTGATATGTCATTGAAAGGCAGTCAGAATTTGGTATAAAGACTTAAATATTTTTTAAGTGTAAGACAAGTTTATTTTCTCACAAATTTACAATATATTCAAAAATACTTATTTTGAAAAGAATTAATATTCGGATTTTTTTTACACTTTCTGCCAACAGTTTTAGTGAACTATATGAAAATATTGTGATAATTTTTTTAATCAGAAAAAAAAAATGTTTAAAAATATTGGCCTTGTAACTACATGTACCATAGGGAAGGAGAGACAAGTGCATGTATCCATAATAACTTAGTGCTGTATATAATAATGTAATTTATATTTAAACCATAGTATTTTTATAGAATATAATTTGTTACTGCTGCATTACGGTAAATATGAATGAGTTGATCTGTTATCTGTCATGTCTGTAGGAAAATTTTCATTCAGTTTATGTCTGTATCAAAAAAATATTTGAATTCTCAATTTCACCTTTTACAGCCACTGAAATTGCTTGAATAAATGTTGATGAATATTTTAGATTGTATTTTAAGGATACTCTGTGAACTTTAACAATTAACTTGAAATGGTGCTTGGCTTCACCAATGTGTAATTTATGTATAAACTTGTTTTTATTCTTAAATATTTGATAATTAAATTATTTATGAAGATTTAATTTTTCAGTTCAGTGCATGTCTTCCCCTTCTCTTCCTTAGATTCACAAAGGCAAACATCTGGTAAACTTCATCACATACAACTCAATTGAAATAAAAAAAAAGATATGGAGTAAACGGCGATAAGACAACACCAAACAACAAGTATATTGCCAAATTAGTACAAAAAGAGGTCTCAGTACAGCCTTCAACAATGAGCAGACACCCACACTGTATGGCGAGCTCCTTAAGGCACCCAAAATGAAATGTGTAAACATTTTCCCAACACTACAAACACTGACATTAACACTATAAGATAACATAAAAACGATGACCAACAATTGACACACAGTAAGAGTCAGGCTGGAAAAACAACTAATTTGATAAGTACGGTACTACAGACAACAGACAAATATATAATGAAACAAGACCATAAAGTACAGACTTATGAATGCTGAAGTTAACTGACGACTAGCTAAAGTTGCTTAATCCACTGACAAAGAGATCAGGCTTCCAACACTGGGATTGTTCACAATAACCAAAGCTGGACACATGTTCATTCTGTAGCAGTTATAGGCTTTATTATTTTTGATAGGACGATGAGGTGAACTGTTTTAACCCGTCAGCCCCTTCGGTAGTCCACTTTTATCTGAAGAGATGTTTTACAAATTATATCATCCTGTGTTGAACACGCTTTATCATGAATGCAACAATCAAGTACTAGGGGGTGTGTATCAATATTATTGTGAAGTGTGGATACAAGTTTTTCTGTCTATTAATATCCATATCGATTAGATTGAGACAGGCAATTGTCAGTCTAGATACAATCACTGCCACCGGCTTGGCCAAAATTTTCTGATTTCGTAGGGATTAATACGCCAGAATAGTATATTGTATTTGAAAATGTTTTACATCTTATGATGTTGCAAAATTATTATTAAATATGTATTTAACTTAAAACCCATATTTTGTCATGGGTTTGATCAACAACAGATCAATATAGATTGAAGAGCTTCTGTTGTAGAAAATATTACATCTAGTTACAAACTAGAAGATGTTAGTTCAAGTCTAACCAGAAGCAGGAAAAAGGTGTTGCTTTGCAGTGCACTTTCCATATGTTGAAGAGCTTCTGTTGCATAAATATTATATATGTACAAGGTATTGTCAAAAATATACAATTTATTTCATATTTGTACATGTACTAGCTTTAGAAATGTGGAGAAAAGTTAGTCCAAAGTTAATTTAAGGTTCTTTTTTTAATTGAGACATCACATGTGCTGCATGGCTACAGGGGAGGTGGTGGTCATGTATTTTTTGATAAATATACCTTAAATTTACCCTATATTTATCATATATATTCATAAAAAAAATATCCTATTTTCCTATATAATTTTGGTCAAAAGTGGCTCGACACCCATCAAAGGTAATATATTATAGTACAAATCATTACTTAGTTTCCAGTCAGATTCGAACTGACATATTTCCAACATTATTGAAATGTACTACCTTGTACTATAGAAGCAATAAGCAATAATTATTTTAATATTGCTACACAAAGTACAGTAGCCAGTGCTGCGGTCACTGGCCCAGGAAACAGATATTATTTTGAAAACTTCAATATCTTACGTTTAGAAGTCTCAAAAACTAATTAGAATCTCCCTTGTGCAAAGCTCTGTCCTTGGCTTATTTTGGCATTGCTTGTTAGGACCTTAAGGTTATTTGCTCTCGATCAGCCCTTGAACATCTTTTAGTTTTTGGTCTCCCAATTGATTTGAATTTATATGCACTGATGAGACAAAGTTGTCGAAATGGCCATATGCAGAACCTGAATTTGCTGCACTTTTGGTACTAAACTTTTAATATGTATTTGACAGATCCTTGTCAAGTTTTAAAAAAAAGGGATTTGAACACAAAATGAATGGGTGAATATATTTACTGTCTACTTACAAATTGTTATTTACACATCAAATGATATTTTACAATCTTTACAAAATGTAACTGCAGCATTTACTGACATGTTACAATAAATACAAACCGGAGTTACCAGTCAAACAGTATGGTAAAAAATAGATTTACCAAATTTGAAGCAAAAGTTTGTCTGCCCCTATGATCATCACCAACTGCACCTGTAGGTAATACAATATGGTAGTTATGTATTTGCCGTACTAAGCACTCCGTGATGCATACAAATGAGAAAAATGAACACCCTATGGGGATGGTTACTCAAAATCTGAAGTGGTCGTCAAATTCATTGAGATCACCAAATTTTAACAAGAATTGCCTTATTCCACAATAAAGTTTACCAGACTGTAGAAAAAAAGAGGGTGCTTCTACACAAATGTACATGTCATAGGCATGTCAATAGCAAATACGGTAGCTGGAAGTTTAGTTAGATCCGCAGTTATCATTCAAGACATGATTGATAATTATCAAAATGTTTTCAACAAAGGCAGAGTTCAAACATGAACATGGAAACGTTTCCTTCAATGACTCAGAAGTCTGCATATTAAATGCATTGCAACAAATAAAATCAAGTAAAAATGCATCCAGACCTGATATAAGTTCAGGATTCGGAACACTTATTGCTACATTTTCAGCGTTGAAATAAGATAATAATAAATGTTCTATTGTTTGTCTATTCTGTTTGCTAATTCTTGACACAGCTGAAGCTGATTCTGGATTTGGCTCTTCTTTCTTAATGCTTAAACAAAAGCTACAGGCACATGTCAACGCACAATTATCGCAGCAATTGTGGTCATGCGTAATTTCATGTTCATCTCCCTCATCAAAGTGTTTACTAATAAATTCCCAGCGACATTTATTTGTGTTAATGAATCCTCTCATCGACTATTCACATGGTGTATTTCTAGCAATGCCATTTTTGCTCAAATACATTACGGCTGAGGCAAGCTCTCCGTCTCTCCCTGCACGACCAATCTCTTGAAGGTAAGCTGAAAATATAAAAATCATATTTACTATAAAAGTCCAGAAAAAGATTTAAATTCAAAATTACACCATTGTAATTGCATCAATAAGTTGGTGTACATGTTACAAATTTGATAATTCATAATTGAGCTCTCCTAAGTTTAGTTAAGATAGATTGGTTTATTTTTACACCTTGTCTGAGGCCAATATCAGGCATGGGGCGAATTACATTGCAATGTAATGCATTACATTACAATTACTTCGACAAAACTAGCATTATATTACAATTACAAGTACATGTATTTTGGAAAGTAATGCATTACATTACAATTACTTTACCAAAGTAATGCATTATATTACACATTACATTTTATGAATTTTATTATCAAAAGAAATATACATCTAAGTATACATCTCTGTGTTTTCTCTAAAAAGAAATAACAGAGATGTTGTAAGGAATTTATTCTACAGTTATATTTTTAAATTATATTGTTAACTTTATCTCAATGCTATTTAGTTACTTTTAAACCATAAATTCAATTGTCGAAGGAAAGGAATTGATTGATATACAAACTAATTAGTGGTTTTTGACAGGTGTCAATTATCGATCATTCAACTTATTTCTTTCATCTTTAAATATCTACATTGTATGTATAGGTTTTTCAATGACTATAATGGTATATGAAAATGATTGCAAATAAAAAACAATATCTGATAAAAAAAATAATAACGATTGTTTTCATCACATGTTTTCTTTGTTAAAGCATTTATATAGTAAAATGTAAGTTAATTAAAGCAAATTTTTAGTTTAATTCAAATCTAAAATCCATTTAACAAATTTCTAATATTGTATGATTTTAACTTTTACACATTTGTTTTTATTTGTACAAAGCTTTATGATTTTATATAGAGTTTGTTTTATTTTTCCCGCATACGTCATGTCTTCATATCTTCTTATTTTTATATGTTTATAAAAATAGATCTGTTTACATTATTAGTATAAATGTTTTAGTATTAAGGTTAAATTAAGAAAATCATTAGTTTGACAACAGTTCAAAGTTACACTTTCTGTTAATCATTTAACTAGACATTGATTTGTTTTTAATTTTCCTATTTTCTTTTAGGAAAAAATAAAACAGTAGGTACTTATTATCCCTGAAATTTGTAACAATATTCAAATCAAGAGTATTTGTAGAGTATGCCTGGTAGAAGTTGATATTTTTGATAAGTTGAATTAAGGTATCATAATAGTCTTGAAGAGTATATGTGGAATGGGGCTTATTTAGAGCCATGTGGCATGATGTGCTGTCATGTATTAATTACTTACAAACGTATCCCCGTGGAACCAGTAATGACGCACCTAAGCAGGTAAATGTTTGTTAACGTTTGTCGATACATTATTGTTTTAAAATTTCTGCGTAAGAATAAAGAATGTATTCTTTTCTATCGATTTAATTTGCAATATGATTAATAATTATTTTGTTTCCATGCCATTTTCAACGTTTTCTTGGTACACAGGTAATGTGCTTACATTTTGTTCAGGGAGCGGAAATGACGCACTTCTATTCTATCAATATATTATCACTACAGCTTACCTTGCTAAGCGAAAAAAATGCTTCCATTCGAACCCACTGTCTTTGACGAATGTCCAAAGTTGTAAAATTCAAACAACAACATCCAAATTAACAACTTAAATGTAAAATCCAAAAGCACTGTCCATAATGAACGTCCATTTTATTTTTAGTAAGTTACAGTATGGTGAAATCTATTAATTCAATATTTTAGACATGTTTAACATGATATATTTTAAATACTGATCAGTGAAAAATGTCATACCTGTATTGAAATAATTTTCAGTTCTATTCATTAGTTCTTAAATGTACCATAGTTGTAATAAATTTCTATTGAAAAAGTGTGAGGGTATCTACACATAACCTATGAAAAGAATTCAGTGCACACTATTGGTCGACCAATCAGAAACCAGAAAACCAGTTCAAAATTTTCAAGACCGCTAACTTGACGGAGAAACTGTACTAAACAAATGTACCTGTATGTCATTTTGTGATTGATAAACATGTAAACTCTTGGAATAAATTGCTTATTGTTGTGACATTTATGAAAACATTTTGCGGTAATAACTTCCAGTTTTTTTGTATTGTTTAATGAAGTGTTGATACAAATAGATACTTAACATTTTTGGTAAAATTTTATAATTGCCGTGTAAACATTTTGATTGACAATCATAGAAAGCTTATTGGTGATAATAATCGGATTAGCGGTCGGTATACTGGTATCATATACGCCCGGCGTTGAGGATTTTAATTTGTTGACAAGTGATGTTTAACTGCTGTGACATAAAATCTCACACCCTTTTCCTTTACCGTTTAATGCAACTTTTTTATATGTATCATTTATGGCATGTCATGTTCCCGTACAAATAATTATAATTTAAGTTTTGACTCTTAGTGTGAAGCTTTGCAAAAAACATACTCTTTTTGTGAAATATTAATTAAGAAACAAATGTAAATGGTACTGTCAAATTATGCAATCTTTATCAAATTTGTAGCAAGCTGGTAATGTACAACAATGATCCATATATGTTTGGCGTACTTGTGAACTTACTTTAAATGAACACTTTACCGTAGAATCGCGACGTGCAAAATCTACGAATTTTAAGTGAAAATCCACGAATTCAAGCATTTAAAAACTTTTTTTTGTAATCGGCAATCCACGAATTTAACTATCCCACGAAATGCATTTTTTTCCAAACCACGAAAATTGGTACCAACGAAATTAAATGAATTCACAGTATTTGTGAAAGCGTTCCATTAATATGTCGTCAATCGTATGATCTCACTGACCGTCGAAATTTAAAAAGTCTATTTCCATACCATCGTGACTCTCCATTTTACTTGGCAGACGTTCATACCTGTTAACCTCAGAGATGGTGAATGTGGGAGATCTCCCACATTCCAACTATTTAATGCGACGAACTTTTTCACACTAAAATTTTTAGATTAAAGCAAACAAAATTTACTGTACAACTTTTATTGTTGTTGCTGAGCAACATTACTTCAAACCACTTTGGTATGACAATACAGCTTGTTTTGCTGATTTTAGAACAGAGTCACTTGGTTCGTACTCATAACACAACAAGTTTTGATTTTGCTTTGCACATAATAAAGAACAAAGTGTGTCATTGTTCAACTCTGATCTCATATCTGTCTGTATTTTCTTTAACATAGAAAAAATTATCTCTGGGTCTGCATTACTTGCAGGAATAACACAACAAGCCTTTGCCAATTTGCTCAAAAGACCAAATTGCAATTTGTCTGTAAACAGGTCTTTTTTTCTGCCATGTGGGACCAGAAAGTATCAATATCACATGTTGTTGAAGGCAGATCTTCCTTTGGGGTGACTTGGAATTCCAAAAATTCCTCCTGGATCAAGTCAATTTCCTCACTCTGGATAATGTGAGGAAATCTCTTGGACAGGTTCAGAACTGAAAAAAAGAGAGCACATTAATATTTTAAAACATAAGAATGTTACACATTTATACTTTAATTAAATTATGTTATGAACTTGAACAAATAAGTGTTGATACTTACTGCAGTTACTCTGTAATTTGTGTCTGAACTCTGGATTGAGGAAGGCCAAGTCCTGCAAGGTTGTGTCGTTAAATGGAAATTTTGTTAACATTTTCTTTGTGACTGCCATGTAGAACTGTCTAATGGTACTGAAATAAAATATATTTTTCTTTAGATCTGTATTCTATTAAAATTATAGTTACAGGCTAAAAATGAAAAGTGACTTAAGAATCTTTAAATGCATACCTAAAGAATCTACTGAGCATGGATGGACTGATTTCATCAACATTGTCTGCTAGGAATGTCCTGTTCTCAGTTCCAACAGCTATATCTCTGTCACTATGCTGGTTTTCATGAACATCATCTGTTAGTATTCTGTATTGTGAGATGACTGAATTTTTTACATATTTCAACAGAAACTTCCTCAACAATCTCACCAACTGGTCATGGACAAGACCGATCTTTGTTGCATCAGCCTAAACAAAGAATAATATGCATTACACAATGTCTGGTTTAGTTTACGAGTTTCCCGGTTGTTGACTGATTTTGTCTGTTTATTGATTTATGAGTTTTGAATTTCCCTTTGGAAGATTGCTCTGTGTTCGGTAATTTTGTTATTACCCTTATTATCTAGCTTTACTATTAACTTGCCTGAAATGTTGTGTTGAAATCATTTAGTGGTCCAAGTATGAACTCAAGGAAGTAGAAGTACATCTTCACCTCAGGATTTCCAAAAAGTTCAGCCAGTTTCTTCACTTTTCCTTCACATTCAACATTTTCATGTCTCTTAAAGTAACTTGTTAAAGCTGGCCAGTGATGTAATGTCCTAGTAACACACTTCTGAAGGGAAAGCCACCTGTAACATATAGGGACCATATAGTATACAAGAGTGATATACTACTCTCTGACATTAACAGGGGTTTTAAGAATCAGATTATGAACAAACATTTATACACACCTTGTTGTTGAATGCTTTAATATCTTCATCGGTTCAACCTCCGTAAACTCCATGAACTCCAAGTACTGCTCCTTTCGCTTAGAACTGCAAAAAAAAATACATAATTTTAGAATATTCATTGATGAAGTATTTGGCAAACACTATATTATAAAATACAATTATGAAAATATAATTAATTTGGCTTACCTATGATGGAAATGAAAGTACACATCAACAAGCATATCGTCAATGGCATATGGTATCTTTTTCACTCCAGCTTGACAGCAGAGATTGGCCAAGTGGCAAATACATCCAATATCAAACACATGAGGCTGAGCTTCAATCACTCGTGACAGCACAGAGTTCTTCCTTCCCTTCATTGCAGAGCAGTTGTCCGAACAAAATCCAATTACATTCTGCCATGGTATACCCTTTTCACTGAAAAAGTATAAAAAAATATATAATAATGATATCAAACTTGATATCATTATTTGATTTCAATAAGACAATTAGTAAAAGTAATACAAATCATAATTTTACCTCAAACACTTATGAAGAGCCATATACAAGTTGGCACCGGTTCCTATGTTTACAACTGGCATGTCTAAAAATATTGTCTTCACTGACCTAGACTCCTCCTCAAAGATGCGGACAAGTATAACGAAGCATTTATCACTCCCCCTATCATTGCTTTCATCGCAAAGAATAGTGAAAGGTTGAGTTCTGCATCTATCAATTAAAGTTTTCCAAAGATCAGGAGCAATGGACCGTTTTACTATCTGTGTGCACTTTGTACGCTTACATGCAAATTTATCAGATATCTTACTGTCTGGAAACATTTTTTTGCATAAGTCACTGAAATGATCGGCTACAGAAAATGGCAAATTATGCTCAGCAACAAAATTACTGAAAAGTGTTTCAGCTTTGGTAACTTGGCTGTCAAGTGTTGATTTTACTGGCATGAAATTTATAAGATTAGTTGATTTCCTTGTTGAAGCAACTGCTTTTTTGTGTAAATCTCCATCAGCATGTCTTTTAATATCATATACACCACCATGGCTGACACTAAAATTTGTTGAACAAAATTTGCAAAATGCCATATCATTCCCTAAAGTAGTAGACTGCACCCAATCGTATGATTTTGTCCAGTCCTCCAAGAATTTGCAATAATGTTTCTTTTTCTTTGAAGAAGGGGTGCTAGGTCCTGAATTCCAACGTCTCCTTGATTGTGACATAGTTGAACTGTATTTTTTAAAAGTGTTTTTCGTATTTAAGTAAGTAATTGAACGATACTCACCTTCAAGTTTTCTTTTTCCACAATTTTGATTCGTGTAGTTATCCATTCGATATTGTAAACAACTTACATTATCGGCGTTTCTAGTAAAAACCGAGAGAATTCCGAGTAACAATCGGCTGATTCACGCAAACGTTTTAATGACCCAGCTGATAAAAACAACAAAAATGGCGTCCAACTTTTCGATTTTATCAAATTTATGGTTGCGGGAGATAATGTGGGAGAAGTATTTCAAAGCGGGAGTTTTTAGTCTCCCGCGCGGGAGGCACATCCTTTGCGGGAGGCAGACCTCAAATGCGGGAATCTCCCGCGAAATGCGGGAGGGTTAACAGGTATGGACGTTCACTAGAAAACTGAAACATTTGGCGGTTTTTGCAAAGCGCGAGCCGTTTAGGACGTCAAATTAAACTGAGGTACATGTCATTTACCAAATAAAAAATGATTGGTTATGTGAAGATACCTGGAGGAGGAGCTATACATGTCAATCGAAAGCAGAGCTTTCTCGTGAATTTTAGCTCCTCCTCCAGGTATCTACACATAACCAACCATTTTTCATATGGTAACTAAAACTTGTTCCAAAGAAACGATTTACTTAAACAGTTCTTAATTCCTGTTTGCCATATTTCGCTATATTCATTGAAAATCATATAAGCGATTGTCACACTTTGACAGTGAATATTTTTTTAGTACGGAATGCTCACCACATGACAGTCGAGTGACCTAATATGCCCAACAAGCCTGTCAGCAAACGACAACTTTTGACAACACTTTGAAGGCTTTTATGCCAATCGTGGGTCTATTTTAGCAAACGATCTTTTGGACGTAAGGAAAAGTGGCGGTTTTATATGGATAACAAAACTAGATGATTTCTAACCTTGTTTATGGGTGATTTCCACATGTTGTGGGATACAACAGCGAACACTGCTGTCAGCGTGAAGAAACCGCAAACCTCTGAGGTCATAGGTTTTGCGGTTCATAAATGAAATCCGAATGCATCTCGGTGCGTCATTTCTGGTCCGCGTCAAATTAGGTACCAGCACGATACACAATGGTTTTAAAAATTATTATTTGAATATCTTATTTTTGTTCAAATTGTTTTCGTGAGGACACTGAGTGGGGAGCAATGTAGAAATCCCATTTTTGATGTTCATTGCCTCCATGTGTTTTCATTTTTCATCGCTAAAATTTTGACCGATTTTGTCCGTTTCTTCACATTTATGGACATTTCACGTATTTTTAATATTTTTTAACAGTTTAGTAGAATCCTCACCTAATCATTCATTAAGTTTTCCCGGCGTTCAAACATTTTCTATTAGCGGTGTTTAGTGTCATTTGATCAGAGTTTGTCAGTTTTACTTTCAGCATCGCCATTTATAAGTAAGTAAGTAAGTAAGTAAGTAAGTATTTTTATTGAAATAAAGACCAAACAGTGATCTATCATCAATTAATGAACAGTTGAATTGCAAAAAAATATTTAAAAACAAATCAATAAACAAACGATAACCAAATACATTGACATACAAGAGTATACATGTATTGACAAACAAACAATGATATCCCAGCTGAGGAGAACTGACAGAGTTATCTATCTTTGAATATTATAAATATATTTAAATAAACATATATTCTAATTAATATATAATATTAGATATAAATATAGTAAAATACCTGTAGAAAAGAAAATTATCTAGTAATTTATAAGTTCTGCTTCATTGACTGATTTACTATACTTATTACTTACACCTAATATGATAACCACTTTACAATCTAAATCATGACTAGTTAATAAAAACATAAACTTTTCTACATCTGACATAGTTGTAAATGAAGATACAATATCAGAAATATTTCTAAATAAAGTTACACGCTCATTAATAAGTTTATCACACTTCATGAGGAAATGAAATTCATCCTCCACATCCATATGGCACAATTGACAAATCCTCTGTTCAACTGGTATTTTCAGATAACGACCTTTTTCAATATTTAAATTACAATTACTTACACGAATTTTTATAAAATTTGAAAGACTTTTCTTATCAATGTCTGCATAAAGATATTGTTCTCTTTTGAAATCTGTTTTAATTTTTCGATACGTTCTCAACTTATTCCCCCCAATCACTCTATTATCATTGAACAGTAATTTGTGCCAAAAATCAAAATATCTATTTTGAAGTTTATCAGTTATTGCAGACAAAGTTATAATCTTTGAAAAAGTTGCTTGGTTATCCCATATGTGTCCAAAACCTATCACTTCTAAAAAAAAACTATTGAGTTTAATGAATAACCCATCCTTGATAAGCAGGTTATCCTTGTATGTGTGAAATATCAAATTATTATCATTTACATTTAATATATGTAGACAATATCCTACACTGGATTATAGTGCATTCAGAGAAAGTGGATATAATCCCAGCTCTCCCAAAATAGCAATATTTGTTGCAGATTTATGGACACCAAGTACATATTTTGAATATTTAACCTGTATTCTATTAGGCACACATTTTTCATATTTAGATTCAAAATTAGTAATGTCTCTACCTTTAAGTAACTGAGACAGAGACCATACTTCACTACAATATAATAGAATAGGCTTCACACAAGCTTCAAATAGTTTCATGTGTATAGGTATATTACTTTGCAAAACATTGCCTTACAAGCTTTTTTAGACAAATAATCTATAGCATCTGAAAATGTACCTGAAGGCTTAAATAGTATTCCTAAGTACTTATACTCATTTGTAAGGCTTATTGGTTCATCATCAAATAAGAATGAAAAACCTTTTAGTGTTCTTCCAGATTTATTAAAAACGATTACTTTTGTTTTACCAATATTTATCTTAAGATTCCATTTATCACAATAAGTTTTTAATATATCCAAAGAATTTTGTAAACCCTTCTGACAATAAAAAAAATGTCATCTGCATAGAATAGACAAGAAATAGGCTTTTTATTCAGTTCAAGAGGTTCACTTTCTGGACCAAAATGGTCAATCAGGTCATTAATGTACAAAGAAAAAAGAATAGGACGAAGGATACAACTTTGTTTAACACTAATGTTTGTTTCGAAAGTGTTAGTAATACCATCTGGCAAATCAACAGAAAATGATACTTTCTTGTACATACTTTCCAGTAAACTGAAAAAATAACCTCTAATATTATATTGAAACATTTTGTGAAGAACAGCATTTCGATTAACAGCCAATGAAGCAGGCAAAAGTGTACTTATTTTTCTTAAAGTGTTTTTAGTGTAAAAATGTGATCACTTGTTCTCATGCCCTTTCTAAAGCCATTTTGTTCTGGACAAATAATATTATTATTTTCTAAATACTCATCAAGTCTATTGAACAAAATTCTGGTAAATAATTTACTTAAGCAACTAGAAATGGCTATCGCCCTGTAACAAGAGGGGTCATTCATGTCACCACCTTTAAAAAGAGGTTTTATAAAATTTTCTCTCCATAGAGATGGAAAAACACCTGATCTCAATATAATATTGAAAATGTCAGCATATAAATTAGGTAATACACTAGATGATGCCTTAATCACCTCATTACTAATACAGTCTGAACCAGATGCTTTCTTATTTTTTAAATATTTCACTGTTTTCATCATTTCCTCAGCTGTGATATCACTATTCAATTGATCATTGTTACAATGCAAATATTTACAAAAATCACTAACAGAGTAGTTAGAAGTACAGTTCTTGTTCGTTAAATCTTTAAAGTAATCCGACCAATCCTGTGGGGAAATACTAGTACTTGGGTCTTCACTTTTCTCTTTGAGGGAGTTTAAAATTTTCCAAAATTCAGTGGGATTCTTTTCTGAAGCATCTAGCATAGAATTTAACAATTTTGACTTATAATTTCTGTATTGTTTACGAAGTATCTTGTTATACTGTCTTTTCTAATATAATACTTTTAGACGCAAATTTTTATTCCATGGTGACTTAGTGAGAATTCGACCTAAACTTTTAACATGTCTCAACTTGATCTTACATTCATCATCATGCCAAACTTGATTATGCTTTCTCCTTTTCTTCTGATGGACCCTAGGATTTAATCTTACACTGGCACCAAACGAGGCATTTTTAATCAAACATGAAAAATGTTCCACGATATCATCTACATCAGATGAAATATCCATCAAAGAACTTACATGTACATTATGTAAAAGCATCTTTTCTTTATCAGTTATATCAGTAAAATCTGAATTATGCAAGTGAGAAATAAATTGCTCCTCCGCTAGTTTGGACCACTTTAATCTTACAAGCTTGGGTCGAAGTATATTTTCCTCATAACTACTCTGAACCTTTGATAATATGTTAATGGTTATAAGGACAATGATCAGACAAATTTGGAATAAAATCCCCAACTTTAAAATTAGTTACATTTTCCATAAATGACGCACTACATAGACAATAATCATTAATGGTGACACCATTATAATTAAAATAAGTGGCTTTCCGTGAGGAATCATCGATTGTTCTTCCATTTAAAATTCTGAGTTGACTACCAATACATAATTCTAAGATGTTTTTACCATACATGTTAGTTATTTGTTGGGTTTGAGTATTTCTGAATAACTGGTGATTATCAGAAGTATAATATTTTGGTAAAAAACTTTCCAAAGTTCTGTCATCATCATTATAGATAAAATCGCAGTCATCACTATTAATATGTGCGTTTATGTCACCCATTAACATATGTCACCTTTTAGATTATATCTCACAATATCTTCTTCTAGTTTGGCAAATACCTGCTACGAAGCCAAACAAATTGCCATTTAACTCGAACCACATTAACTCTGATAGAGTTTTATCGACTAGAGAAATTCCGGGCGGAATATTTTTTTTAATGAAAACTGCAAGTCCCCCTCTTTTCTTACTCGGATAATTTGACCGACAATTAAAAACACGCTTATAACAAATTAATGTGTCGGAATATCTAGTATGGATTTCTGGCAGAAATATAATATCAGATGCCATATACATGTAGGTTTTAAAATCATTATCTTGTTAATTATCTTGTTAATTTTTGTCCCACTTGATTTTTGAAACACCCCATTAATATTCCATCCAGTGATGGACAATTGTTTCATCACTGATTTACACATTTGAGATATTTAAATAGTTTTCAAATTAAGTAACATTGCAAAATGTAGTACACGAAGAAAGGTGAAATTCACTTAAAGGGAAACACAATCTTTAAGACTTATCAATTACTTTAACCTTCTTATGAAACAGTCTTCTTCAAAACAATGATAACCTAAATTCTACTAACACTCTACATTTGAAGGGGTATACTTATTATTAACCCGGAAATAATGTATAAATAATAAAATATGTAACAACAAAATAGTATAGCCAAGATAATTAATTATCTCTAATAGAATAAATGTATATATTCTAAACCATATAACTTTTTATCAATTCACAGCTAAAGATATTTCACATATTCAAAGCACTGAGAATATCATTAGTTATGTTGGACGCAAGTTGGACTGAGTTCAGTTTATTGCTACGGAATGTCTGTGTCTGTCTACCAGTGGTTTGTTGGCCAGTTCTATAGTTCTGACGTCTAGTGTTCATGCAACCGGAATAAGACGTTGTTGAATGATCGGAATAAGTGTATTGATTGTTATTTCCTATGAGAATTCGCTTCATATTTGCTGCCAGGACACTGACACCTTCTCTGGATAAACGGATTGCGTCGCGATATAGGTGTTTACGTAACCTTCCATTTTGAGTAAACTTTGAATTCATAGAAATTGTCACTTTTTCAACATCACTAAATTTATCAAATACTCTTTTGTTGAATTCAAAAACCTTCTGATTGAGGGACTCATAGTGACAAGGTGTAACCAGGGAAAGTAACAAAGAATCACACTTAGACATTATATTAGATATTGCATTTTCATAATCATTGAATGCCTCCTCTACAGAAATAGTCTTTAAATCATTGATTCCCACATGCAAAATGATTGTTGCTGCGTGATAAAGCTTCTCCGTGCAGAATTTCTGGACTTCAGGTATGTTATATGTAGTATATTTGTGTCCACTTCTGTTTGTGTTTCTAAGAAATCGATTAATGTCTATATCCTTGCAGATTGAATCAAGAAGCATGACTACATCATAGCTACCCTGAAACGAGCTATTATTTACCATATTTCTGTTTGTGTCGTTGTTCTCATTTAAGTTGGAAGTGTTCAACTGACAAGTACCCATTTTATTGGGTTCGTCCCGTCTACCTGTTGTAGACACATTATGAATAGGACTAACTGCATGCTTAGGAATATTGGTCCAAGGGCCTCCTTGCACATCATACATCTGTGTTTGTAAGCGATCCTGTAAATTATCAACCAATTTATCCTTTTCATGAAGACTTTCTTCATATATATGTCAATATATTGTCAATATTGACACTTTTCAATTTGATGGCAATATGTAATTGCTCATTTTCATTTTCAATTTTTTTATTTTCATTTCTAAGTTTTTGTATCTCCATTATGAAATCTCGGCATGACACATTTTTTTGTTTCAGAGATACAATCTGACCATTAAGTTTTTGAATTACCAAATCTTTGTCCCTCATTAGTTTTTCAAATGCCTGTATATCAGAGGTGTCGGATGCCTCTTTGTTACATATTCGTGTAGTTTTAATCTGATTAGCAAGTTTTGAAAGTTCAGACCATAATTCGTTCTTATTTTCATTATGAAGCACTAAGTTTTTAGAAAGTTTGTCAGTACATTCAATCAGGGACTTTTCTATAACATCTATTCGTTGAGTCAATGAACCAAATTTAGAATCAATTCTTTGATCTACAATTTCAAGTGAAATTGGTTCACCGCGATCCTCCTTACATGGATTCGAATGCATTTGATTGTCATCACTGACAGTTTTCTTTTGACCCTCATTGTCTTGAATTGGAGTAACAGAGTTTAATATTGTTTTAGGAATGGTTTCCTCAGTGTCAAGTGAATCATCGAAGAGTGATTGACTAATGTCATCTTGTAGCGGAACAGTGTGATTAGATTTTTCAACCTCTATCTGTTCACTGTCTGTTTTAGTCACATATTCATTCACTAAATTGAGGCATTTCGAGAAAAATTTTGTTCCACAAATTCCGTATCCTTTACCCTTTATCATGACTTTTCCTGTTGTAATGTAAACAATAGATTTAAACATGACCTCATTGTTAGTATCAGTTTCTTTACACTTGTCATTCACTATAAATTCAATGTGAATAATGTTAGATTTGTCCTTGTTGTCTCTCCATACTACATTACTTTCTGATGTACTCCCCAAATCAATGTAAAGTACCTCAGCAAGGGCCTTAATCCATGCATGTATTATACTTTCAGAGGTCAGAAAACAAGTACAATTACTATTAGTTTTGTAGATTTTATTGTCAATTGCTTCGAATGGGATGAGTCGCCATGAATTACTCTTTTGTCTGGTTTGAAAAGTACTTGAAACAGGATATAATGTTTTCAAACTGCCCAGGGATGTACCAACTCTTTGATTATCAGTACGAATGCAAAGGTTTGGGTCTTCTAAAGGCTTTATACTAGCCGCCATGGTTTTGTTATTCGTTCTGATTTACTTTTGTAATGTTTATATATCATTTCCTACACATTTCTTCATGTACAACATCAACAAAGCTAATATTTGTGTACTTGTGTACGTGACCTTGTGTATTCTACATCAGTCATGGTCAGCATCTCGGCTGCGTTTTAAAAGTTGTGTGGAGTAAATCGTTGTCAGAAATGGCGAGATGCCGATTATGAATATACTTCGGTTGTAACTGGTAGTACGGATATTTATTGTATTAAAAGCATTATATTTTGATTGTAAACTGTAGTTAGATGATTTTTTACATTCCGTACACATGTTTTTGTGACGCTATTTCATTTTAAAATGTCCCATCAGGAATTACTTTTCAGTCAAAGTCAGACGTTCAGTTCGTTGCTAGGGACTGTTGCCCCGATGGATTTTTGTCGGCAAAATAAGGGACCTTTTTCCTGGGTATAAAAGGGAAACGCCAGACGTCTTCTGGGCCTCAGTCTTACAGTCACAGTCTCAGTCGCAGTCTGATCAGTCTTCTGAAGTTCTTCTCAGTTGTCAGTTCGTTGCCAGTCGAGATAATTACAATTTTAGTAATCGGTTAGTTTAATTTTACAGTTTAAGAAAAGGGGTAATTGCCTTATTTTTGGACACTCTCTACACTATAGCTAATTTTTTCTTAGCTTGTTGTAGCTGAAAATTTGTTTATTATTTGGATTTTCAACTAACTATGTTTTCTAGTTTTGTTGACAAAATTCTAATTTGTGAAGGTTTTTATTTAATTTAGATTTTCTTTGGACTTTCAAGTTGGGCTAATATTTTCTTTATTCAGCTTGCTAAAATTTGCCAGGGATAGTTCCTGACATTTTCTAAGTCATATTCAGGGTTAGGTCAGAGTTCATCTGCAATTCTAAATAGTTTTCTATTTAGGCAGATTGTGTATTTTTTTATGGTTAAGGTTTAACTGCTTACATGGCAAATATAATAAAGTACCCCAATCCCTCCCCCACCCTTTACTTATATTGTTAGGAGATAGGATTACATAGGGAATATTGGACTTAGGGATTCCTGATTTACAGTGGTTTCCTGTAAATCTGTGTAATAGATTTTATTTATTATTCTTTCTGATTAGGAGTACCCTGCCTATGGCACTGTATTCATGCCACTGACAGAGAAATACATTTCAATTCTTTTAATCTTAGGAATAGGTTTATAGGCATTTAAAATAACCATAATAAAATTAGGAGCTAACTTATTTCTGAATTTCTGTGTTTTCCAGAAATATTCAGTATTTTTAATATAGTTTTAACAATAGTAAAATAACAACAATAAACAGTTAGTATAACGAAGGTAATACTAATAGTATTAGTTAGTTAGTTAGTTAGTTAGTTAGTTAGTTAGTTAGTTAGTTAGTTAGTTAGTTAGTTAGTTAGTTAGTTAGTTAGTTACAATGGTTGAACACCGTGGCAAAACCGATGAACAATAGATGTTAAATTACGAACGTAGCAAATTACTGATAAATACTTTAGTTGTTATAGAAATCTTATTGTTATATGAATGTCAAATGATTTGAGAAACTTAAAAGAAAATAATATATCATTTGCTCACTTTATTGACTTCATTGTTCTTCAAGAACCTTCTCCCATTTAATACTTGGATTGTGGTCCAACTGTTTGATTTTGTACCTCCAGCTGTCTCGTAGGATATCAGACCCTCTTGTCCAGTCCAAACAAGAGACTGGTTGATTGCTAGACAGTTCCTGTTCTTGCAATATAGTCTGTGGTGCTCAGTCCTTTAAACTCACTTCTTGAGTGTCGTTAATGTGCTTCTAATATAACCAGCCTTGTTGGAGTGTTAATCCTCCATATTTGGTTATTGATTTCCATTAAGCACACGAAAGAAGCTGTGCGCTCTTTTCCACAGAATTGCTTGCAAGAAGAGTTCACACCCCCTTCATCTCTTTATTTTGTCAGTTATTCAAAGGTAATAGTTATAATGTTTTGTTGATTATCCCATTTAGACCTGATTAGGTGCCCGTATATAAAAGTAACTGGTACTTCATCATGTATAAAAGACAGACTAGTAAAACTTTAAGATTGTTTTGTCAAGATTTGTTATCTAATCTTGTGTTCTTTTCCTGTGATTGGTGTCACAGATGGTTTGGTCTTCACATAATACAAGAGATTTACACTCTTGGAGTTGCCATCGGTTATTCTATTTCTACCCCTGGCACTACAATATATAGCACTTAGCAGACAGAAGTCATGCTATTTAATGCATAAATTACATGTATTTTTGTCAATGTAATGCATTACATTACAATTACATGTAATGCCAAAATTGGGGCATTACACATTACATGCATTACAGGGCATTACAATTACAAACTAGCATTACTCCATGCCTGGAGGCCATACGTATATTGCCACACAGTGACTGTGGTCATGTTGAAGACTGTACAACGATCTCTGTATGTAATGTTGAAATTAATGGGAGTCTGGGGTCTGGTTTATTTCATATCTCCTCCTGTTTATTACTATATATAGAAACATTACCAAGTCTAGATATCTTTATATGTGATGTCTGGTTTATTTCATATCTCCTCCTGTTTATTACTATATATAGAAATATTACCAAGTCTAGATATCTTTGTATGTGATGTCTGGTTTATTTCATATCTCCTCCTGTTTATTACTATATATAGAAACATTACCAAGTCTAGATATCTTTGTTTGTGATGTCTGGTTTATTTCATATCTCCTCCTGTTTATTACTATATATAGAAACATTACCAAGTCTAGATATCTTTGTTTGTGAATAGTGTAGTATTTTTGTTCTGAATAGCAGGTTTCCTTTTGTCATGTTGGTGGGTGAATTTTCATTAGGATTTCTCTTTTAATTCATTATTAGCATTTTCATTTTTTCAATCTTCATATTGGTCAAACCTTATGTGATAATCATGGTAACACATAACACAGTACTATTTTCATTTAAAACACTTACTTTCCAAAGTGTATGGAACTCCAAAGTGTATAATTTTTCTGATGTCTGGCGAGTCTGTCCCCATGCTGGAAGCCTCTGTGGCAAATAAGAGCCTTATTCTGTCCTCCCTCATTCCAAGTTGCATATCTTCTTTCATCTGCAAAGTAGATTGTGCTATTAGTACCAGTGCTGCAGTAGCACATCTTATCCAATATCAAACTTACTGGCTGTCTTTTGTAACCCGCAAGTCTTTTTTTTTTTTTTTTTGCATTTATAAATCCATGACTGGAAATCTGGAACACATAGTGGATCTTGTTCAGAGTATTATACATTTTACATGTGTATATTAGTTTAGGTTCATTGCCACATGAATAATTTTGGAAAAGTTTAGTTCTAGAAACACAATTCAAATTTGACCAGTCTATTCATGATATTAAAGTGATTTCTTGTGAAATAAAGTGGTTTCTCTTAAGAACTTCACAACATCATGAACATGTTTCAATTGATGAAAATTAATGTTGGCGGCGCTCGGCAATCTGTTTTGTTTTATTGTCCTGTTGTATTTATCCCTTCTATCACAGGCTTTCCATTCACAGCTTGTATGAAATACATTTTCAAAGTTGTTTAAACATTCATAGAAAAATCTTATGGTGTGCAGTAGTGAGCAATCTTTTACTTTTTCTAATAAAAATTATTTTGATTCATCACCTTGTTCCCAGTGTATATCTTGACAATACTAATAATAATGTAGATCATCTTCACTAACTCATCAAAGTTCTTGCGTAAAATCTTACAAATTGTGAAAACTTACTATTAAGATTGATAATAAATAATGAAATATATAATGGTGCACTTGTCTAACACATTAGAAATGTTTCTTTTTGTTGTTGACATTGTAATTATATGTAAATATTCAATATTTTTTTTTTTACAAACATTATTTCAAAGCAAATTTACATTAGTACTACAGCATGAACACTTATTTCTTTTTTTAAACTAAAATTGTGATATTAAAGTACCTTGTCTGTACATGGTGAGTGGTATTGAACTGCTATACTGGTCCCACCTAGGGGCGGATCCAGAATTTCAAGTTAGGGGGAGGGGGCGCACTTAAAAAAAATCGCCCCTGCCATCTGCTAACTCATGAGCACCATTTCTTTCCACCAACGAATAGCCAAGTCCACAAAACTTCAGTTGCGAATAAATGATTGTCTTTGGATAATTGATGTTTTCGATTTCCAAATCATTGAAAGTTCTTGACATCGGTGATACTAAACATAGTCGACTAGAGTCTACTAGAGTCAACTACTGAAATAACGCAAAATAAACATGTAAAAGTATTGCATTACTTTGTAGATGATATTAAATTACTTAAATGATATTTATAAGTTAATGTTATTGATGCTATAGTTCTCACGGAGTGAAAATATACAAGAAAGATCGGCGCGATTTATTTCCAGTTTACCAAAATAGAGACAAGTAACTTTTATACTCAATACTTTTGAGAACTCAATAAAAAAAACGCTTTTTTGTTATGAATAAAGGTTTATATTACACAATACAGTGATTTTCAGCTTTTTCTGGTCTGAAATTTTAGCTATTTATTTGCCTTTTCTTCAATTGAGCTGTACGGTTGTGTGTTAGAGACGTGGTCAGAGACGACAAATATCTATGGATGGGCTGTTGTTGAGAAGTTTACAAATCATTGTGTAGTAAGATGGGTGCTAAATAGTTTTTATTTTTATTTATTATCATATCAAATAATAGATATGTACATACAGAGACTTAATTTTTCATATTTTGCATGTATTTATTGATTATTTCGTTTGGTAACAAAATCATCGGTAAATCCAATATGGCGACACCTTTGTCTAATAAAAACCTGTGTCATTCCGGGACGGATAGCAAATAGTTGCGGATAGGATGTATTTAATGTGGTGTTGTTTTGTCTTTGTTGGTGTTGTTGTTGTTTTTTGAATATCCTAATAATTTACAATATTGAATGAAACTCATATAAAGAAACTTTTATTTTATTTATCTTCATCGAGGATTTATATAAATCCTTGTTTTCATACAACAATATCAATGAAACAATTTAATTAATTTGTCTAACATAAATTGTCTCATAAGTGTCTGTTAAAAGTGGTCACCATGTAAGCTAGTAACAATAAAGAAAACAACATCGCTGTTAATTAATATCAATCAAAATCGATAATGACATATATATGATCAGATCCTAATTAACGATTTAAACACGTTGACATGCTTGTGCTATTGATGAATACATGACAGGTGGTATTGATTGGATTTACCTACATGTACTTCAATAAACTAATTCAAGCGCGTGTCTTAATGTGTGATCGCAAATGCTCCATATCAGCCCGCAATTCTTCTTATAAGAAGCGGGTAATGTGGTTTAATTCCGAACCTGTTATAGCCACTGCAATTGTAGAGTATATTGGAGAGTGTGTCCATAGTGTAGTACACAGCATTGCCCAGCATACTACAGTCCCTTACCGTAGCTTGACTTCCCATCAGAAGCCCATTCTCTGTGATGGGATTCAATACGGTAAGGCTCCAAAGGAGAGAAGGAGAGATGTTAACACGGCTACTCCTAGTGACATTATATCAAACCGTGTTGCTCAAAATGCTAGATATTATCAGCATAAGAAAGACTGGCCCGAGAGCACACACCGTTTGAATGTGGCTGATGACGTTCTTTCTGTCCTGAACATGTTTAAGAACAGTCCCTTTATTAGGGAAGTCATCACGACTTGTTCATCTAAGCCACCTAGTATCATTCTGTATACTGACTGCAGTTAAGGCAGTTAACTTATCGTTTCCCAATGCAACGCGTGTCCGTTGTGCGCTATTTGACAAAGGTAAGTATATCTTGTCAAAGCAGGCAGCTGTGCACAAAGTCTCGTACGAGACATGGACACAGTTGTTGCCAGAACAGAGGCTAAGACATCTCTTGAAATTTGTAAATTTCAAGTCTAAGACGTCTTCTACTTTGACCTCAACTGGTGGTCATCTCACCATACCACATGTTACTAGGGTCACACCAAAGCCGGGCAGCGAAAGCGGACGAAGAACTGCAAGATAGTTACGGCTCCAAGTTAAAAACTTAAGGTTTCTTAAGTTTTCTTTTTAATTGTTCTTTTGTCACCTTATTTGAAATGTATATAAACAAAAAAGAAATAACTTATTATTCATTTAAATATAATAATAAATGCTTAAGTCTAACATTATTTTGAAATTAATAAAAAATTTGATAATCTTCGAATAGATAACAAAACAACGACAATAAGCAGTTTTGTTTTATTTACTGGTTTTTTTCTCCTCCGCTTGACCGATGTGCATGGATTAAACTGAAATTATATCTTTTCACAATGTTGAAATAAATTTGTCTGTAAGTTTTGTGTATTATTTATCCTGTCTTAATAATTGTTCTGTTATCATCTTATTTGAAATGGATAAAAAAAAGAAAGAATGTATTACTTATTTTGATATAATAATAATTAATAAAAAGTTCGATAATATAATTTTTCGGTTAATAACAAAACCAGATAAAAGGCAGTTCGTTTTTTTTTTGTTTTTTTTTGGGGGGGGCTTTTTCCTCCTCCGCCTGACGGATGTGCATGGATTAAGCTAACAGTTTTAAAGAAGACTACTGTTTTATCCTAATACAAATATTAACTTTAATTAATATTAATTTATTGTCAGGTGTTAGTATAAATAAGAATGATCTTAATAAATAAACATTTTACTATTACTTTTTTCATTCCTGTTTAAAAATAAACTTTTTAATCGCGGACCATAATTGATGTCCCGAGCCTCATGTAGGATGTCTAAGTGGTTTTAACTTTCAATTTACTTTAAAAAAAGAAATAATATGTAAATAGAAATGATCGCGGACTACCTAAGAGGTCCCGGGCCACGTGCAGCACATCTTGGTAGGTTAAAAAGTCCCCATGTATTAAACTTAATTTCTTCGATAAAACTAAAGAATAAAACATTTTTTTTTCATTTAAGGGAAAGGGAGGGCCTACCCCCACATTGTCCATGGCCTTGACGTGACGTTGGGGGCTCTAACATTCTGTACAGTTCTTTTTTAAATACACTGTAATTTATGAAATGATTCTGCTTCAATGTTTAATTTATCATATAACTTCTACTATTGGCATCATATTCTCAATCAATCAATCAATGTTATTTCCAATAAAAACTATATCTCAAAATTACGAAACCTAATGATAGTCTAACATGAGCATTTTTTCCATATTTTTTTTTTATTATATCCTAGATCCTTTCTTAATGCCCTTATATAAAATGAAATTCATACAACAGTATTGCAGTGATAAATTTGTTTATTCAAGTGTCACATTATGCCTGCCATAAAATATCCAAGTCAATATCAATCAATATCCAGCCGAGGTTAAATAAACAAGACACGATAAAATACATATTGACCTTTATTTAAAGATTAAAATAGTCAAATTAAAACAAAAGTTCGTGAAAAAAATGTATAAAACACGATTAATAAGGATAAAAAAATTGTGCATGTGTAAAACTTGTCAGCGTTTCATAATTAAAATACTTGGCTTTAAAAAAAAACCTATACATTGATTTTGTATCTTATGCATGTATCATCATCTCATGTGTTCATTTTAGTGAACGTCAGATACATGAAGCATGTTCATGTCCTAGACCGATATTGATTTTAAATTTAGAAGCGCTTTTATTTTGCTTTGACAAACATGAATCTGACCTTAAATTTCAACATGCATGTGCTTTAAAAATATGATTTAATACTCAAATACCACTTATGAGTTATTGACAAACATGATATTTCATATCTCGGTCGAAAAGAATTATAAAAGTTACTTGTCTTTTATTTTATTTTTTTTTGGTAAACCGGAAGTATATCGTGCCGATCTTTCTTGTATATTTTCGCTCCGTGAGAACTAAGACATCAATAAAATTAACTTATAAATATCATTTAAGTCATTTAATATCATCTAATACTAATACTTTATTGGCACAAACTCATCAATAATAAATGGTTAAGGTCCATAATAATGGTACATGTACATTAATAATATATATAATTATAACAGATTGTTCCTAATATTCAAACAGTTTGATATGAAAGAAGAAGTCAATCTGAGAATTTTATATGAATTATTGTTTAATAGAAAGCTCTTTTCATTGCTGACATTGTCTATATTTTTGTTATCTAATATATTTGATATTTTTCCACCAAATATCGTTCTTTGGATATTAAAAGATTTGCATTGTAAAAGAAAATGTTTTTCATTTTCAATTTTGTTTGAGTTACATAAGGGGCAGTATCTTTCATTCCTAGGAATGTTCAGATGTCTTCCTCGTTCAATCATTAGTGGATGAGCACTAATACGTATTTTACATACTGCAGCTCTATCTTCCCTATTTATTTTTTAAAATGTCAACATATGGCGGTCTTTTACCCATTTTGTAGACACTCTGAAAAAACTCTAATTTTTGTGACTTACAAATTTTTGCATTCTGAGTTTGCAAACATAGGTCATGTATTCTTTGTTTAATAAGGCTAAGATTATGTTTAATAGAAGAAATATCATTCATAATATATGAAAGGCCAAGGCCATTTAGTATATTTTTAACCTTTTTTATCCAAGGATTAGTTTCTCTAGAACTAGCATATATATCTTTTAATAAAGTGTTGTCTGAAAAATTAAATATTGAGAATAATATTCTACTTTTAAGTGGAATTCTATTTAGTTCAGCTCGGCATCCATCGTTTGATGCTTTACAATGAACTCCTAATATCTCTTTAATAAATTTGATATGAAGCTTTTCAAAGGGATCAGAATCTTTAAATATAGAGTCAACACCTTAAACTTCACTTCCATATAAAAGTATAGGAGTGACTAATGAATCATACAACTTTTCCAGAAGTCTACATGGGTTATTAAGACCAATTGTCTTTTTAATTTTAAAACAAGCTTTTCTAGCTTTTTCCATCAGGGTATTTATAGCCAAATTAAAATTACCATTATATTTCAATACCATACCTAAATAACAGTAGTTTGTTATTGTTTCAAGGTAAGAATCATTATAAGTAAATTGATTAATAAAAGTTTTGCCATTAGAGTTGAATACCATAATTTTTGATTTGTCAGTGTTTACTTGGAGTTTCCAAGTTGAACAAAATGCATGTAATGTTTTACGCCACGTTCAGATAAAAACGGAGGGCTTAGTCCATTGGAAAATTTTATTCTACATATGGTGTCAGTATACATTGAGTGAACAATGTTGAAAATCCTTTTGGGAATATTATGCTTTAAAAGTTTGAAAAATAGTTCTAGTCTCCAAACTGTATCAAATGCCTTTTTTAAATCTATAAAGGCTGTGAACACTTTTTTACCTTTTTGCTTATACTGATCAGTTATAGTTTTCAGCGTGAATATATGATCTGCTGTACGACTTTTCTCTTTGAAACCTATTTGGTTTTTACTAATTAAATTATTGGTGTTTATAAATTTTAAAAGACGTTTGTAGATAACTTTATTAAATAGTTTTCCCAGATTGGAACTAATAGATATACCTCTATAGTTTCCTGGGTCAAATGTATCCCCTTTCTTATGTAAAAGGACTGAAAAGCTGTCGTTCCAAATTATTAAGTAATGCAATACTTTTACATGTTTATTTTGCGTTATTTCAGTAGTTGACTCTAGTAGATTCTAGTCGACTCTGTTTAGTATCACCCTTTGACATTCAAATCAAATCAAATAAGTTTTATTTCAAGTCGAATATCTATAACACATAACATAAGCTCTGGTGAGCTTTGAATCGACTATTACATTTTCATACACTGCCTCACTTCCTCTTGAATCTTTTGGCTTCCTTTCTACCTCTATTTTAATATTTTTTCTAATCACTGATGCTTTCACAATTTTTGGATTGTTCAAGTTTAATGATTTTTTAATGTTCATTACAGTGGGAACCTCGAATTACCGAAAACACCATGATTTACTGAAAACACCGTATGAAATACCGAAAACACCACTGAAACTTGCGAAAACACCTTTAAATCGATAGATAACATCTATTTATAAGGTTTTATGATGTTTTTGTAGACTTTTAGTAATGATTCAATGCATTAGAGTTGATTTTGATCAGCCGTGAACAATTTCTATTGTATAGCAATATGGCGGATGTCAAAGAAAGATAACTCTTGTTAATATTAATATTAATCCAGGTCATTTTACAGGTAGATTGCTAATTAGTGATGTTCACTCTGCATTTATCAGTCTTGCGACTGACAAGATTTAGTATCTTGGCTGCATTACCCACCACCAAATTGCAAAAATATAACATATTTACATATTTACAACAATTACATGCCTATTCGTATTTATGTAATTTAAATAAAAAAAATAAATATACAAAGCATAATTAATTAGAATGAAAAAAAACCCAATTCATTGAATACAATACCCCGTCGCAGTACCTGTTAAGGCCAGAGTTTTAGCCATTGGAAATAAAGACCTCAATCGTCATAAATTCCCAAACTCTTTGCGGAAACTATCACCCCACTTGTCAAGATATATTAAAACTTAGCTCAAGAACAAATAGTGTCTTGATATAAATTATTTATTTCAATTAGAAAATTAATTATTTATAAAATATATAGGACAGAAATTTACTAAATATTGAAAATTAAAAAAAAGACTAAAAATGACCACCAGGAAACAAAACTATTCTGATAAGATTCACATATATTCACTAGGCCATTTTATTTACTATACATTGTATTACAAATTACAAAATTATTTGTAGATACAGATTATTCACATAAATAACATGCATAACATATTGAAACTCTTTAGACCATAATAAACACTTTCTTAGATTTAAGTTTTCATTTGTTTAAGTGGTGTTCTTTGTTATAGTTAGATGTTGCCATCTTTAATTTTTTTTATTACTTTCTCTGGTGGCTCATTCTTGTGGCAGGGTTCAGGGATTGCCATTTTGATTGTTAATAGACTGGTAAGAGTATTGTCCAAATCCAAGGAATCTCTAAAATCAGTTTTTTCTGCTTTATAAATGAAAACACTCTTTCTTCATCAGCATTTGAATGGGGAAGTATTAATATGGGACGAAGTCCTAACTATGGTAGAAATAGCAATATTTTGATTCCAGATCCATATCACTAATGGATTAAATTCCTTGCACCGGAAATGACGCACCGGAAACCAATACAAGGTTACTGCTGCAGAAATTCGGATGCGCAGTAATTTGGAGCTACTTCCGGTTATGAAAGTAAAAAAAATACTCAAAATCGCAGTGTGTTCTAGCCCATTAAACATATACAATATCATTAAACATAGTTTCATTTATTCCTCCTCCTGTCCGAAATAATATTTTCTATGAAATTGAGACGTCGAGTACCGGATTATACAACACCGGACGGGGTGCACAGTCTACAGGAGGGGGAGGTCCCCGTTTTGGCGAAAAACCTTTAAAAACGACGGAAAATATGGGTTTGGGTCCCCTTATTTGTCCCCTCTTTTGAGAAAGTCTGGATCCGCCCCGAAAAAAAATTGTAAGGCCATATATCTGAGTTAATATTGTTTATAAAAAATTATTGGACTTCGTCCCAAGTTAGGTAACACCTATTATCATATTATACCAGAGAAGCTGGTTGCGGTTCGTCTTCCTTAATTTAAATCGTCAAAGTGAAATACAGCCAAATTGATATCAAAATGTGACTTGTTTCAATCTCATTTATAATAAACATTGAAATTCTTTATAAGTTCTACATCACGTACATGATCTTTAATTACAACACTCTTTCATTCAGGTGTTCATTTGTTCCTGTTCTAGTTAAAGGTCTTTATCAAACAGCATCATGCAGTTTACATGTAATGCAGTTAGTACGTATTTAAATCACATAAGGCTATTTCTATTTTTCATACGTTGGGGAGAGGGGGTGAGATGATTTATCAAGTACATCAATCTGTCCTGTTTTCATGTTGGGTGGAAGTAACTATTGTACATTCGAAATATTAATTGCGAATTTATTAAGTACGATGCACATGCTACCTGTCTAGTATATTATGTTTTTTCTTTCGATCTACAGTATTACTGACATGGGAAGAACTCCACTTTTTCAGTATAATTAATAATCATTATAACGTGTTTTTCTGAAGAAAGATGATATTGACCTTTATTCCGAAGATTGCTTTTACGATGACGGGTTTTATTTCCCGGTATTTATAATTTCCCGAAGTTGAGCATGGTCAACATTCAAAGTTTCACATGAAGAAACTAAATTTTTACTTCAAGCCTAAGGATGCTTCATCCACAAAATCGTTCGATGCAAGCCAAGCTGGTGTATCTGATTCTCTATCACAGTCATTACCAAGTCCATTAGATTCACAAAATAACTTAATGAAAAAAAGCAAGGACTATTTAAATACTTTAATATAAATATTATTCATTATTGTCTGTAGGGGCATTGTCTCATGTTTTCTTGTGAATGAATGCGAATGCCATGAAATATAATAGTGTCTCCTGTCGTGAAGATAAGTGGTATTGTTGTATGGTGGAAATGTATCTTTTTTGTGTTACTGATAATTGAAATATCTATAAAAAAAAAATAAACTTCCCTATTCTGTTGTACAAAAACTGTCTCTTAAAAGCAGACACATTCCCTACGTCAGTACCTACTCTGTTGTTAAAACCTGTCGTATAGAAGTACACTTTAAAACTGCAGCATATAACATGGAGATTTTTTTCTGAAATTGTCAAGAGTAATTTCTTCATGTCAAACTTAAAACTTTGAATGTTGACCATGCTCAACTTCGGGAAATTATTAATACCGGAAGAAAAACCCGTCATTGTAAAAGCAATCTCCGGAATAAAAGTCAATATCACCTCAGCACTGTTTTGTTGATACATTACACCATGCCTGCCAGCACAGCTACGACGGAGAGATCATTCTCTGCTCTCCGTCGCCTTAAAACGTACATGGGGACAACCATGCTGCAGGACAGCCTGACTTCTTTAGCTGTACCGCATGTGCACAGAGACATTGACATTGACATCGACAGAGTAGTGCGATCATTTACTTTAGGAAAATCTCCGACGGTCATATTGACTTTGGCTACGGACATTTAGATTAAAATATAAAATAAATAACGCAAAGTACTATGTGTTTTGATTTTTACAACAGGAATTCAATACTTTCCAGAGGCGTAGCTGCATATAAGTTATCACGCCATGGCGTGCACATCGTCAGGTAATAAAAAAAAATAGGATATAAAATTTATAATAATAATATTTTTCAATGTTGTACATCACGTACATGATTTTTAATTACAACACTCTTTCATTCAGGTGTGCATTTGTTCCTGTTCTAGTTAAAGGTCTTTATCAAACAGCATCATGCAGTTTACATGTAATGCAGTTAGTACGTATTTAAATCACATAAAGCTATTTCTATTTTTCATACATTGGGGAGAGGGGTGGGATGATTTATCAAGTACATCAATCTGTCCTGTTTTCATGTTGGGCGGAAGTCGCTATTGTACATTCGAAATATTAATTGCGAATTTATGAAGTACGATGCACATGCTACCTGTCTAGTATATTATGTTTTTTTCTCTCGATCTACAGTTCAGAGGAGATGTGGCTATATTGGTATTTCTTAAGACAATGGCAAGTTATAATCCAACTAGTTTAACCCCGTAACGTTTTACTGAAGTACATGAACTAAGTCAGGAAAGTGAGCGGTCATGTATATTGTGTGTTAGGGATATCAAATTTTCCTATTTCTCCGATTTTTCTATTGAATTTTTGGAATTTTTCCGACGATGTGATACTTTTTTTTCATTTTATTATAGGTTATGAAAAAAAAATTATGATGATGAATCTGCAACAGGACCTCAACGAGTAATTTTGCAAGGTGGAACAATACTGCTTTGGGATCTGAGAACAAGCTGAAACTTCTCTCAAGACTGTGCATTTGAGTTGAATGTACCAAAAAATAATGAAAAAATCAAAATAAAACGTCAATGACTAAGGCTATGGGGACCTCCAGAGATTCACGGGCCCTTTCGTGGCTTTCCGTAGCCCGTACCGATGTATCGGCTGAACCCTCCTCTCATATGCCCTGCTTTTGACCATCCTAGATTCTGTAAATCCAGTTCTCTATCCTTCCATGGATACAATAGTATGTGTTTTGTTAAGCATGCCAGTAGCAAGCGCTACTGCTGAGATGTCATTTAGTGTACTGAGACGTTTGAACACTTGTGATACTTCGACTATGAAGAATGACAGGCTATCTTCCCAGGGATTGATGCATATTCACAGAGATTTTTAAGTGGACTTGTACAAAACAATGGAGGTGTTCGTATCTGCTAAGACATGAAGGGCAGATTTTTGACAATTTTAAGATATTCTTGTCTATCAAAGTCATTAAAATTGTGCTTGATTCTATGTTATATGAAACCCTGAAATGGCCCCAGATCGCACCATTTTGCATCTCGTCGAAAGTAATTATGGCGTGCACACTATTAAGACTCAACTACCGTATGTCCCTGTATATAAGTCAAGGCTCCATGAAGGGTGAATAAACTTTTTATTATGATACATTTGAATTCGATGAATGTTTATTACAAATATCAACAAAACATTGAATACTTGTAATAAACACATTAAAAAAATCTAACAATGTGCATACTAAACGATTTCAATGACATACTAATACTTATGTTGGGCAGCAATTGAAAAAAAATGCACAAATGTATTTTATATTTACATATTTTTATTTATTTAATGTGATCTTGGAAAAGGGAGGGGGCAGTGCTTTAAATATATTTTCGATCTTTTACCCACATCATCGGATTCCTAATGAACATATATAACAATGAATTTTGATGCGATCACAAATAATTATGAGGTTATTTATGTGATCAAAACTGTGATGTAATATTATTTAAAAAAATAATTATGTCATATTATTTAAAAAAAAATAGATACGAGTTTTCATCAGCGTTCATATTGATCAGTGTCGTCTAAATATGGTTCAACATTTATTTGCTGACGTCATTCATGAAGCGATTTGGTTTATGAATATTCATGAGCAAAAGTACCCATGATTTCTGGCTATGGCTATGGCTACATTTCATAGTTGACAGGAATGTCCATAATATATCTGGTCTATTTTACTTAATAATGGTACTTATCATCCTACTCAGCACAGAGTGACTATAAAAAATATATCAGCATTATAATTTCATTGTCGGAGATACGTCTACAATCTACACAGTGCTAGATATAAAATGCTTGCTAAGATTAGGACAAGAAAACGATACGACAGCCTACCCCCTGATAATACATCCCTGTGGTAGTAGTTTTAGATTTTAAAAACTAGAGAATTTTAATATAAGTATATGATTATTACGTATTGTACATAGTGTGTAAATAGCGGTAGAAGTATGAATACGCAGTGGTGGAAGTTTTAATTTTGATTCAGTGATTCACGTCACGATCTCCAACGTTGGAGGTGAAGATACGGATACAGATTTAGCGATCATTGATCATTAATTGGTACTAGCCCTACCTTCTGAAGCCGAAAATGCCATATAAAAGTAAACAAGTTCATAGCATAACAGCTGTACATATCGTAACCGGTTAAAATATACGGTAAATATCTACGCACATTTTTATTGTTTTTATCGTTGTGGTCCGAAAATGCGTGAGATTTCCAGCGTTCGCGTGAGAGCGTGAGAACTCGCCATTTTCACTGCATACCGGAAACGACTTTTCCCAGTATTTGTAACTAAAAATAGCTCGGTCATACTAAAAAGCGCCCGGGACAGCCCGAGACAGCCCGGACTAGCCCAGAGCCGCCCGTGGATTGGAAATAGCGCCCGGGTATATAATTGTTTTAAATAAAGTGTTATTTTACAATTATATTGTTAATTTTATATATTGTACAAGCCATTTGCAACCAAACATTGCCGCCCGGGACTCCAACACAACTTGAACAAATATTACCCGTGTTTTGTTTTTATTTAAAATATATATCATACAGTAATATATTCTTAGATATTTTTCTAATGTTTAAATAAATTATTTCAAAATTATGTTCTTAATTTTATTTATCTTACAAGCCATCCGGTCAAACATTGCCGCCCGGGACTCTTAACACAAATTAAAAAAAATATTACATGTGTTTTAAATATTTAAAATATATATCATTTTCAAAGAATTGTCACATGTCTTCTTTTGACTAAGACTAAGACTAAGACTTTTATTACACTCTGACAGTATACACTGTTACAAGAGGCAGACAATAAAATACACAATACATGATGACGGACTGAATGAATGAAACACATTTACATAAATAGACTGAATAAATGAAACATATTTACATACATCGTAATTATTACACATGACAATAAAAGTACAATTGACCTCTATACAGGTAACTTTTATGTAGCATGTCTGGATTATCTTATATAGAAACTCCAGGGTAAGTGTCGAAATTTATTGCTATTATTTTTTTTTTTTTTCATAAGTAATTTGAGACTTTCTTGAGAAAAATTGCCAGATTATTTAATACTTTAACATTACAAAATGAAAGTAAACCACGTAGCTTATTTTCACTAGGGTTTCTGACAAAGTAACTTGGGGTGTACTTTAATCTCTACCAATCAAAAAAGAGCTAAGTAAGAACCAATGAACGCCAACGACAAATTAGTCTTTCTCTGTCTCTATATCGATTAGATCGAGACAGGCAATTGTCAGTCTAACATTGACAACACTAAATCGGCTCTACAACTTTCAAAAGGTATTTTTTTTATTTAAAAACTACATAGGAACCTAAATAAGTTGTATATATATTACTTCTTGGAGGATTATTTCACACACAGGGGGAATTTCGTAAGTCGTGGTACCTGAAAACCAGTTTGTTCAGAATGCATTTTTAAAATCGGAAAAGTTTTTCGCATTTCTACATCTTATTTACATTCGCTTTGTAAACTATCAAACAAATCAAGTATTATCACAAAAATGAGTGTAACAACTAGTGCTTATGGATCTTGGAGGTCGCCGATTACCAGTAAAATTGTATCAGAGAGCAGTGTTAAATTCCAAGAACTGCATGTAGACAGCAATGCAGAAAACGCCGGTATGTAGTCTGTATCATATGTATTCAGTATTACTTAATCAGAATCATTTTCAATACTGTGTACTGCCTTATATTTTCTTTAATATTATTGATTATTGTTTATTGTATTATTAACTTTATTTGATATTGATTGTAATGCTAATATGGGCCGATAATTCGAAAATAAAAATCTTATCTTATCTTATCTTATATGGCAAAATCGCGGCTACTGAAATTGACCAACACATCGACGCCATTTTAAAAAAAATGGCGACGTATGCAAATGAGGAAAACGGCCTGATTTTGCCATATGTAGTGTATACAATATCCGCATGTACTTGTGTCTCGTGACCATGTAATCATCAGGTCCATACATCTACCTTAAAAATTGAGGTAGGATTAGAACTTTGAATGAAACAAGTACCACTGACAATGTTCATATATTTGAATCCCTTCACCAGGCGGATTGAGGGGGTGTTCTTATACTTTGTCTTTGGCACCCCCTTAAATCTGTCAAAGCATGTATAGGATGCATGTACTATTTAACTGTGTGCAAACAGCAATTGTATCAAATAAAGCCAAAGACATTTGGGGATTATGTAACCAACAACCATGTTGAAAAACACCAAACAAACAACACAAAGTGCCTGATCATCCCAAATAGTAAGACAGCTCAATACCAAAACAGATTCTTCATGGACACCGTCATACGTTGGAACCATCTACCAGACACAGTTGCATGCGCAAAGTCCCTTGAGGCATTCAAGACCGCCCTAGCGGACCAGCGCAAATAAATCCGGGGGCCTCTCTCTACCGTTGTATAAAAACCGTTCCGGGATCTACAACGTACCCAATACAGACAGACAGATACAGATCTGATAAGAACTGTTACTTAATAACCACTAATTAAATCATTCAGTCATTTTTAAGGTTTTTTATAACTTATAACAAATTGCCTAAAATGACCAGACAAAAGACTAGTCTGAGATTCCTCTGCCACCCGACGCTTTTTGTTCAATTTGCTGGAGCCGTGGGACGTCAGAGCGCTCTCCATAAGGAAAACAGCGGATTTGCCGCTCCAACTCTGGGTCGCCACATTTCCACGTTTCGTGGCTATCGGATTTTACTTTCTATCCGAAACCCTTATATAAATCGCTTCACCAATCATTTTTCTATTCATTCATAACCATCTTACCATCAGAAAGTGGTGTTACACTCGAGTACAGCACGATTTCCACATAGACCCTATCATTTCGCCATGTCAGTTTATTTTTCAGCCATTAAACGTGATATCGCGATACTAACTGAATGATGACAGTAACGCATTGCATGATAGGAGCTACTTAATGCAGCGCGCCAAATCGGGGACGACTTTTCTTACGGCCGAATCTAGTCTCATATTCAATCGAACTGTCTTTCCTTACGAAATCGCAAAAGTTAACTTCCGCGTAGAAACAAAAATTCTTGTCAGTATGTCAGAATAAATTAATTTGTTGCAAATGCTTGAATTTGATTGGTTAGAATTTTTTATCCATCATGTCATAGATAAAATTTTTAACCGGAAGTTGGGACCTCAATTGGGAAAATTTTTAATTTTAATTCTTTTTAAGCAATTATTATCCGTCAAAATATGTTTAGGACAAGAAAAAAAATTAATTAGAATTTAATTTATAAGGATTGATCACAATTTTTTGTTCGGTTCATTCGAAATAAACTCAAAAATGTAGTGCACACCCTTGCGTTTAATTTATTTCTTCATGAACCGAAAAAAAATTTTGATCAATCCTTGAAGAGATTTAATAAATTAAAAAATATCAATATACTTTTGTAAGTAAAACAAGCTAACAAAATGACTTTTATTACACACGGGTTCCGGGTTTCAGTGGTATCGGATGTACGAGAGAGGGTACGAGACTTAGGATCACCTTTGCGCTTTATGTTAAGAAGATCTTCATTAGTTGAGTGTGTTAGTGTGTTACACGGAACGTGTTTACAATGCGCAGAATTTTTTTTTTTTCATTTCAAATATTGTATTGATAAATCAATAGGATTGGATAACAGGCTATGCGTATGCAAATCCTCTCCAACAAAAGATAAGATAAGAAAACTTTATTTTGATTCGGCATGTATATAACATAATAACATAAGCTCTACATAGCTTTTTACCGAATATAAAAACAGATAACATCAATATTAAAACAAGAAAACAGCATGCAGCATAAAAATATACACATCATAAAACATGCGAAGCAAATCAAAACAAATACTGTATATAGATTCCGGCCGGGGCCCAGGTGGCAATGCCTCGCTGGGTTGCCACCGGCATCTACATACAGCATGACATAATAAAGCAGAAAATTGAGCATGTTTGGATAAAAAAATTGACAAGCACTAAAACAAAGCAATATATATCTAAAAGCTATATGCAAATAAAAAGAGCAAACCAGTAACAAGATGGAACAATTAGAAAACAATTTACATAAGACATAGTGCAATCTACCTATCATGTATACATGCAATTCATCTTAATTACCAAGCATAAACATATTATTGGATTTTGATTTGTATATTAATAGCAGAATCATACAGAAAACAAAAACAAAAGATTTTTCTCTTTCTTTCCCTTTTCCCTTGTTAATAGATATGATATAATTTGGAATACCCAAATTATGGCTTTATATTTAAGCTATTTTATAATATTAATAATAATATTAATAATGATGAATGGAGAACATTGGTGAAGATTATCCCCACTTGATTACAGATGGTGCTTTAGTAGATCAGGTTCAGCATCTGTTATCAGGATAAGCCAGCATACATTCACTGCTATCTGGGACTATTATAATAGTCCCAGCTGCTATGTGTTTGTGTTATTTATCAATAAATTCCTTTCTTTGATTTTTTTATTTATCTACTTTATAATATTATTAATGATACAAAAAATGTCAAATTATGAAAGTTGTGTGTTACATATATCTGAATTGAAAAAAAGGAATTAAAATTAAGGAGTGCACCTGTATATGTACACGTTTAAGGTTAGCAAAATAATAACAGTTGATAGAAATGAAGAGTTTACTTCTAAAATTATTAGTACATTAGTTTAACTGCATTTTATGATAAATCAATTTTAAAAAGACAGTTTTAAATAAGTTTAGTTATTATGGATACTAGTATTACAAATTATTCTTGGTGATATAAAACTTTAAATCAAGTTATATTCCAAAACTGACTGTATTGTTATGAACATGTATATATGACCTAAATAAATTTATATATGATAGCTATACATGTATATTTACTCTGTTTATTAGTGTACTCAGACATATATAATAATTTACTTTCAATTATGAAATAATTTAGTTTAAATGGTGGAATAATGCATTTTTTGAAATTGCACAACTACAAAACTGATGTCACTGACAAGCTTTGCTTTTGTTCTGCTTGAAGCAAGGGTGCGAATTTTAAATGTTTTTGCTAAACCTATCACCTGTTTAATATGAACAAGTTTACTGTATAGTTTTCTGTCTCTTTACATTGTTTTTCCAGACATCCTATTTCTTTTCTTTAAAAAATGTTGGAACATTAATTGTGACATCTGATCCTCCATATGCAGGAGACAGATATGACACAAGTTCACCAGTTGAACATCAAAACAATGCTTTTACTGTATTTCTGTTTTATATGTAGAATGAGTAGATCATTGTGCAACCTGATATTTTGGTTTTTGGAATGGTATTTTTGTGTCATCTACAATAAGTCGGGTTGCCGTGTTGAAATTGTATTTCAATCAGATGGACTATGACATACTAAATCACTATGTGGCCACAAAGCTAACCCCTTCCATTGTCTAGACACAATATTTATCCAGGATATTGATTTTAAAAATTTAGCTGGGCCACACTCTGCTGTGTACATAGTTCAAGTTATATGCTCCACCACCTGGGGAAGCCAATACAAATTTGATGTTGGTGTATTTTGCCTACCCAGTATGAATTAATAGTGCTCATTGTCAGGTCTAAAGTTTTCAATGGCAAGGGATGGCCAAGCTCGAGTTTGACATCCAAATTCCTAATATAGTGGAACAGCACAACACATTTTTCATTTTTTTGCATTTAAGTAAGACTAATTTTCACTCTAAACACATCCCTTTTCCCTTACATCAGATATGCACAGAAGTCCGCATTCCTCTTCTTCTTTTGTTAAGAACTCAAATTTTGTTTCATTTGTAATTTGTTCCCAAGTCTGTCACCTCTTTCAGATGCACTAGATGGGCATTTTCTTTAACAACAGACCACATTTGAAACACCCCATTGCCCCTTTTTTTAGTTGTTTCCTATAAACATTGGTACCAGCAATAAATAAAATACTTAAAAGTTAAAATGGAAAAAAGTATTTCTATTCATTAATATCTTCTGATGATAAATTAATCCATAATCTGTGATGGCATGCATCAATCTTACAAATAAACATGCTAAGTCAAAACTGTAAAGATTGCCATCTTAGCATGTAATTAAATAATAAATATAAACACTATAAAGTGCATAGATATTAATTATGACCCAATATTAAAGAAATGATATTTTGCAATAAATAAAATATGTATGATGTGAAGTTTTCTTTATATTTTCATTTAAAATATTTCTTATTATTATATTTATTTCTATTTCTATATAATTATAAAACTATATACATATGAAATGTATAATCCTAAATTAAACAATGCTACATCATTTTACAGTTTTATTTTAATTTACACTTACCAAAACTTATCATTGGTGTATAATCATTTTCTAGGAAGTTCATAGCAAACAATATTGCTTTTGTATGGTCTCCATTCTTTGTGTTTTTCTCACCTGGAACTATAATAGTCCCAGTTCTCACTTAATTCTTTTTAATTGTATTTAATCATTCTTTTTTATTTGATCATCATTAGGAAACAAGTTTCCACCTCTATGAGTAAATCATATGCACAACAATATGTAGAAAGAATTTTAATTATTAACAAAAATAGTGATAATTACTTGTAAACAAATATTAACCCAATGTTAATCTATGTAACTTAGAGATAAAGAGATGCTGTTGTTCAACCTGATCTACAGCAGCGCCATCTGTGTTATCAGTTAGGGGAAATAATTGACCATTTGTCCCCATTGGCATAGCATGATGGATAGACTGAACTTACATTTAACACACAATATATACAACATGTAAACTGAAATTATGAAATAAAAATCACTAAATAAGTGAGGTCCACCATATCAATATGAATTAACTCTTTTTCAGTATATATATTTATAATTGAATAAAGGGAATTTGGGAGAGATGGAGGAAGAAGAGACAAATAAGTAAATAAGGGGGGAAATACAATGTATCTAAGCAAAATAGTGATTGAGATAGGCAAGTACAAATTGGGTAAAGGAGGGAGGAGGGTGACCTGAATAATTGAAAGATTTACAACTATTAATTAAACTGAGAAATTTAAAGATTTGGAGCTATATAATTATATGGGAAGACTTTTCAATGTTATATAACCAAATACAGAGAAAAGGAAAATTTATTGAGTCATGTGAATCTTCTACTATCAGTAATGAAATGGTGAACAGCATCGAATATCTCAGTATTCTCCTCTACAGTAAGGATTGGTGAGCCTTTCAATAATATATCCAAATTTAAAACATATTGAAACGTTTTTAGAGAATTAAAAAGTTGTATTCTACATGTCTTATGAACAATGGACAAACATAAAAATAATGGAAATTATTTTCAATTGCATCCCCACAGGCGCACTGGGAGCTGTCGGACAGATGATTCTGAAACAAGTGATGATTTAAACTGCTTGCTTCATTACGAAGTTGGCAAAATTTGCCAAATATTTAAGCTGCGAGAACCAATAGAGTAGAAGCTAGGAGATTTATCAACATCTTCATTAAGTTTAATCTTGAATGAAGATAATGACTGAATGTTCCTAGTATCATTATCTAGTTTGTTCCATAAATCCAGAACAGTTGGAACAAAGCTATCCTTATATGACTTGTTGCGGCATTGGGGAGAGGTGAAGAATCTGGGGTTTCTAAAAAAAAATTATTCATTAGTATGTGCAGCCATGTTTGTCAAAAAATCCTAAGTACACATTTTATACCATAAAGAGCTCGCTGACACTCGCATATAAAATGTTTCACCCGCCGTAAAATTGTATGAAATTGTAATGAAGTGTCAATTTTTAATCAACATTCATCGGCGGTGGTGATGTTTACCTGAGCTTGGTAATCAGTCAACAATGTTTTGATAGCAGTTGATATGGATTCCCCCAAAACACATGTAGGCCTTTACTATTCAACATTTGTATAAACATTAATTATTGTAGATGTTTTGATAGCAGTTCTCTTTGACCCACCCCACATGTACATGTACCTGTGTCATGTGTGTATGTTTGACGGCGGTTTGATGTGTGTATGAATAAGGCCAGAACAAAATATATCTCTGTTCAAGGTTTCCCTACTGTACAATGTACCGTCCCTATTTTATGTGCCTACCCCACAGGGGCTTGTTACGATTTTTTTTACGCCTACAATTACACTTGTACTGCCTCCGGTCCTACAAATGTTCCTTGCATATAACATTAATCTCTTAACAGGTGTGACCGTGTCACCAATACATGTATGTCTATAATTACACGCGTACTGCCTCAAATTATATTATTCATAAAGTCTGTACAGAAAAGTTAATCTTTTAATTAAATTTACTTAGAAAAATAAAATGTTCTTGGTCATTATTTCTTTGATTAGTCATTAACTTTACAAAGCTTTCGATTTTAATTAAAGGAAAAGACCAGTCAGTTGAAAAGTTGTTTTAATTCAATTCATTATAACTTTTTATTCATAAATAACTTATTATTTAAAAAAAAACACCTTTATTAACATTAATATACCCAATTAGAAATATGAATATTTGGAATTTCCTGACGTAGTGTAAGTGGCCATGACACCTCTTCATGTAACGTCACTCAGTCGTATCATGAAAATAACAACTTTCAACAAATCAGGAATTGACTTTGTTGAACTGTCAGCCAGCGAAAAACTTCAACATATCTTGGATATAACTCCTGTAGTGAAAACGAAGAAACTCTCTCCAGCCAGTGAAGTAGAAATAGAACGCCTTACTCGACGCCTGCTATGTCAACTTCATATAGCACGCTACAAAATGATCTGTTGCTAGATGAAGAGCTAGTGTGAATAGACTATATTGTTAGCAGTTAACAACAAAGAGCCATAACCAAGACTTCGGAAAATAACACACGTTTTATCTTTTAAACAAAATGACATTTTAGTATGAATTGAATATTTTTAATTGTTAACACCAAAGAGCTGACATTACCAAGATTCTACAAAAATACCCGTTTTACATTTTAACCTATAAAAGATTCTATTTAGACGACTTTTAACTGTGTCAATAACAGATTTTATACGTTTATGTGAACGGTGATAAATGGATCTTTTACCTTTTAGCTGATGAGATGATAACTTTTTAGAATTAATGGTGAAATGCATATTTTTATATCTAAAGTAGTCAATCAGATGCGAATCTATAATTTTAATGAACTTTTTAAGTGGCGACACGGTTGGGGGAAATACCGCAAAGTGATATGATATACATGTACGCCAGAGACCAATTTTAAACTATATTATTCGTGTAATTAACTTATAACAACAATTTGACAAATTGTAAAATTTTAACTGTATATAGAAGTGTGTGTGGGTAGGACTTCACTGTATATATGTGCACAATCAAATTCGAATGGTGGGGGGAATACGAGCGCTGTACATTAACGGAGCACCTGTTCTACATACTGACGTATGGTTCTCCTACAGAGGGGGTTCAAGATAAAGAAGAAGAAGTTAGTTGAATAAATAACATGTATCTGACTCTTCCCAACATCGTGCCCGTTTGGTTAGGTTTTAATATCTGATCAACTGCAATACAATGTTTATAAATGTATATCGTTCTAATTTTGTTCTTAATATTCCCATCCCATGTTACATTTTCATAAAACAAAGGACTTTATTTGTATCGGGGGAGGGGGGTTCTACGTATAATTTCATGTTTTACGTGATTGGCCGTAGGTTAAATAACTGTCATTTTTAACTCGTTTTGTGCTTACACATGTTTTTTTTCTTTTTTTTGTCCCCAATGCTGTCATACTTTCCCGTATTTTTCAAGGTCACTGATCGATGATCATTGTGTTGACAGGTAGTCCTGTCCAGATCGGTAATTACACACAAAAAATCTTCTCACACTTTCCCTTCGTTACTTAGTGCAATAAAATACTTAACATAAGTCATAATGATTTTGTAAATATCAAAAGATAAATATATACCACGTTATTTTACGATTTACATAATTTTTAATGATAAAATTGCACCTGATCAATGCTGATATAATATACGATACCGATTGCGTGACGTAACGGGAAGGTATAATCCGAGAATGGATACGCCCCTTTTCAGGCTTTTGTCTCCTCCACATTGGAGAGTTTTGAAAAATGGCGATCCATTATTTGGTGCAACAGGCAACTTCAATGACCAAATTCTACCTTACGGTATACTATTTTTAACATCCATTAACACAAATGTCTTTTTTTTTAACTGTCATTCAAATTTTCACGCTAACTTGTCAAGACCATGGCCTTTTCCTTTAAAAATATTCTTTTCATTGTTTAAATTTAAATGGAATAGCAAAGTTCGGTCGATACGTCACAAAATGCTAATGTTTATTCATAAATATATCACGTGACTTCACCTCAGACAAACAAATCGATAAAATAAATGGCGTCTACTCAAGAATTCCAAAAAATAAATCTTTCTCCTGATGATCTACCTGGTGCATACATTAATATCGATGATTTTGAAAGTTGCTCAATTGTTCAGTTAAAGAGATGGTTGGAATGCAGGGGCTTAAAGGCGACATTAAATAAACCTGACCTACTTCAAAGGTGAATAACCTCGAGACAACGCCCCCTTCCATTGTCAATAATGGATCGATTCATTTGACATGCTAAATATGACAAAAGGTGACACTATCGTAAAGCGTGATTGGCAGATTATTGCGTCTGTAATCGTATTCAAATGACAATTTTATTATTAATGGCTAATAAGTAATATTAAACGAAAAGTAACGATATAAACAACGTTTTCGTTTGTTTTTAATAAGGGATTTTTTTTTAGATCGAGTAGACTATTAAATCCCTCTGAACAAGTTACAAAATGATGATTAAATCCAGATTTTCATTTAAGTAACACTTAAAACTATGTAAAACGTAGATTATGGCTTATTTTCGTCATGTCGATCCGCAAATCGCCGCGATTGGGAAAAGAAGAACAATCATAATATTTGCTCAAATATATCGTTTTAGACAATTGTTTTTTGTACTAAAGTACAGAAAATGATTACTAAATCTAGATTTTCATATAAATAACAATTAAAACTATGTAAATGGTATGTTATGGCTTCTTTTCCTCATGACGGTGTCATGCAAATCGCCGCGATTGGGAAAAAAAGAACAGTGTCTGTGATAATATTTGCTAGACTATATCGTTTTTTTTTTATTTTATTTATATTATTTGTGTATTCAAAATGATTATTAAATGCATAATATTGTTATAAATAACACATAAAACAACACAAATAGTAGTTTTGGGTTGTTTTCTGTATTATTCTTGATTATTCTTCGTTATTTTTCAGTCTATTAGACCCACCGTTTGGCGTTTGGGAAAGGAATAAAAAACACATCTTTCATACATTCACGATGTCTGTATCTGGTATATCGCTTTTACATGTTCCCAACAATGTTTAACACCCTCGGATTGGTGTTTCTCTTTTGTATGTTCCATTTTATTACCGAAATCTTTGTTTATAATATCAGTGTTATCTGCTTGCGTTCAAATTTGTTTGTATGACATCCGGGCATTTAAACAATGACATCATTCTAAATATAAATAGCTGAGCTAATAATAGCTCGACCGAACTTTGCTATTAAGACTTTTATATTACATGTCACATTATATTTAATTATATATGTTATTATGACACGATGCTTAATTTCCGGTACGTCTAAACACCGCTCAGGATTTAATAGCTTTTTTTTAAAATAAAATCAAAGAAAGTTTAAAAAAAAAACAAACATCAACGATCGTTTAAATGCAATCAAAACATAGTTGATTTAAATATTCTTTAAAAGAAGCAATTATTAACTCTCTTAATTAAGATCAAAAGCATTTCGAAAATTGAGGACAAGAAATATGAAGTGTTTATGCATGCACTCCTATGACTTACTTTTTATATAAATGTCATACCTGGCGTAAATTCCATAAACAACAGACTCAGTGCAGTAATTTAAACGGGGAATTTTCCAAACATTTTCCGTAGGGTTCACATTGGAGTGAAAAAGGGGTATATAATCCTTAAACACAATTATTAAATGTTAAAATACAGAAACAAGGATCTTTTCCGAAAATTTTAATTGGTTCAATACTATTGGAAGTTTTGTACGTAAAATCAAAGAAAAAAACACAAATGTCGATTTGTCTTTTTGAGGCGCCGAATTGTCCGGGTGCCGATTTGTCTTGGTGCCGAAATATCTCACATAGGTGCCGAAGTGTCCTGGTGCCGATTTGTCCCGGTGCCGAAGTGTCTAGAATTCAGTGCACTCAGGACATAAAAAGTGCACTCAGGACCCTTTATCGTTGGTTGTTTCGCACACAGGACGCATACTTGGAATCGTTGGATGATATTTAGATATGTGTTAAGTTTTGGTGTTGTTTTAACATGTAACTTTCGAGATATTTGTCATTTTAATTAAAGTGTGTGGCACGTGCCGCTGATTATGTAGGTAATCAACCATGAAGAATAACAGCTACAATAAACAAGATAGAGATAATTTTCCCGTTAGCGTCACAGTGTTTAATCAAGAAGGATTGTTTTGCTACCATTGTCTGAAACTTTATACGGAGTACTAAAGTTGGAAACATTGCACTGTTTTAAATAAGTATCGGAAATGTGGTCTACGTATTTAGGACTTTTGTTGTCAAATGTTGGTATAACTAAAGGCGGAAGGCGTTTTCTTTCTTCTGCTGCTATGTCATGTAGATGAAGAAAACCATATTGGCTTGCCTGAAAAAAAAATGAAAAAATATAATTCATTGCAAGTTAGAACATTTAATTATTAATCTGATAAAAACTTTTGCTTGCCTAACAATATTCATTTATTTAGAGATATTTATCCATCGCCAATTTTGTAATTGTGTTGAGGCCCCATAGAAAACATCAAAAGAATATACAAACACCCAAATTCAACTTTCAGGATTTATAATCATATTATAACTCGTTTAAGGCATTTATTTCTGGACAAAGACGAGTTAAATATGAAAATAAATCTTACTCATATCATTTGAAATTTCCAAAATAAAAGGGGTGGACAAGTGGACACTTTTTTGTTCAAATTCAAGTTTCAGAATTTATAATCATATTATTTTAAACAATAAATATAAAATGAACAAGAATAAACTAAACTTACGTAAAATTAGTTATTTATTTTTTTCTTTTCGTTTATCAATATTCACATGATAAAAGCTTATAAAAATGAGGAATTCGCTCCCAAATGCAATAATAACCGCAATTTCCGTCACCAGTTAATCACTCATTGCTAAAGGCCTCACATTTTCTCTTGTAGTAATTTTCTTAATTGATATCGAAAATAAGAAATTTATTCAGAAACTACAATAAGATACTCTTTTGGATATGATGAAGTGAATCCCAATTTCATTTCCAGAGAATAAAATTTGCTTAGTCGCGACTGAATTTTAAATGACAAAAAAAAGTGAATGCATTGAACGTATTGTTTACGCACAAATTAGTCTCAAAGATTTAAAATTTCCGTCAATCAATACACTTTCACCTTGTTGCTTTATACATGTAGTTATATTAGTTAATCACTCATTGTTAACGGCCTCACAGTTACTAGAAGATGAAGAATAACAAAATAAAAGTGTTTTTCCTTTGATATAATATACCCTGAATATATTGTTTCATGTACATTTTACTCCATATCATCTCATTTTCTCTTGTAGTTTATTTTTTTAATTTACAATATCGAAAATTAGAAATTTATTCAGAAACTACAATAAAATAGTCGTGACTGAATGTTAAATGAAAAAAAAGCGAAAACAACGTTTTGTAGAACGCACAAATTAGTCTCAAATATTTAAAATTTTAATAAGAATAAGTAAGTATACCTCATGTAATCTCTGTAGACACTCTTGGTAGCTGTAGTTGAACTTGCGCTCGGGGGATCCCCAAGGACGCCACATGATTTTTGTTAAATAATATATCTTGTAAGTTCAGTAAATTTTATGAATGAGACAACATTAACATTTTTATTTTATATATCATTTACAAAATTTCTCAAATTGTTTTATGAAAACAAAAAACGTTCCAATGTTAGTTTAACCATATTCGTAAAACAATTAAATGTTTATATTATTTTATACTTCAAAAACAAAATGCTTTCTTTATACAAGATCAAAAAGTATAATTTGAATTGTTAAATTTTGATTGAACATGATTAAAGTGATTACAATATACACCGTGATGTTAATTAGCTTGTTATTTTGATTGGTCACGGATGACTTCTCCCCTTTGAACGGCGCGTGCTAATAAAATTAGAGAAAACAGTCAAACTATTCTAAAAAGTAACGAAAAAAATGCATTGTTACATTCGTAGTAACATTTTCTATAATCTAATATCAATATTATGCTTTTAAATAAACGGGAACATGTCCTGATTGCACATTACAGGTCATGAGTGCAGTCAGGAGTCCTGAGCGGTGTTTAGACGTTCCCCTTAATTTCTGTTTAATTTGAATCACCAATAGACTGTATACTACAGTTTTACAGTTTAAATCAAGGCTAACATTTGAATATGATTTTTTTTTAATTTAATTGTTATTTTTCTGTATTATACTAAAAGCAAACAAATTAGACTGTTTGATGTAAAAGGAGTACGGTTAGATCACAGGCGCATGGGGCATGAATTTCGTTTCCTCCTCCCCCCTTT